>CAEGAF010146986.1:0-16801 GCA_903067075.1 Micropoecilia bifurca
AGTCTGGGCCTCCCTTCTGAAGCTGCTGCCCCCGCGACCCGACTCCGGATAAGCGGAAGAAAATGGATGGATGGATGGATGTACAGTTCGCACATTTATTGATATCTTAGACTATCGTATTAGAGAATCCATAATATGTTCTTATTATACTACATTTGTCTCTGTTTATTTGTACTTTTAAGCACAGTACTGATTCAAATAGAGAGGCTTTTTCTCAAACGTTCCTAGTCTCCTAGGAGGAACTAACAGTTGAACCAGTAAGACCAGCTGCAGTGCTAGTAGCACCTGTTGACTTGTGGCGAAGCTCAGGCTTCAGCTATGCAGCGCAGACTCAGCTGTGAGCTGCACTGATTGTTCATGTTCCTGTAACATGACTCAACTCTTTCAGCAACTACAATGTGCAAAGAAACATGTTAACTCTGTACAAAAGCATAAATCAGTCCAGCTGGAGAGCCAGTCTGAACGGAAAACTGATTTTATCTGAAGCTGCTAACCTTGAGTGTGTTTGGAAACGTCACAAAGATAAATAATCTAAACATGAACAGACAAAAAAAAGAATCCACCCACAGAACTCAGTCCGAAGGAGTCACCACACTGTAAAAACACAAAATCTAACCAAGTATTTTTGGTCTAGTTTCTACTGTAGATGTCTTAGTACAAGTTAGTTTTAAAATAATACAAAACTTAACTTTAAGATAAATTTTCAGGAAGATTACAAAAAACTTGTTTTCACTAATTCCTTAAAAAAGTCCTAGTTCAACTGACTGACATTTTCTCATCTTAATAAGAGATCAATAAGGAAATTATTGACTTAAAACAACCTGCTTCCTGACATGTTACTTCTACATTGGTTTATCTCTTTTCAAGTGCACTAAGATGTTTAAACTAGAAACTAAACAAAATACTTAGTCAGATTTTGTGCTTTTGCTGTAGAAATTATATTTTTTGTCATTTGGTTTCATAGAACATTATCTTACTGTAAAAATAAAAACTAAAGATATAATTTGACTTTATTTTTAAACTGAACAATCATCCTGCTGCAGTCATAGCTACTAGATGTAGCTACAGCACTGAGCTGTGAAAATGACAACAAATAAAAACACGGATCAACTTTGTCTAAAGAAATATTGAAAATGAATTCATTAAAACGTTAGGCTTAAAATCTCCCACATAACTTTCCTTTAATTAAAGATCACTAGTCATTAGTTTCAGCTGGTCAACAATTAAGGTAATTATCTGCCATTTAATTCCTTTACTTTGATTTAATGCGAGACTTAGTAGAAATGTGATCTGTTCAATAACATAAAACACTCAGAGCATTAAGAGTAAACATTCCTACCTGTTCACTCCAACTGTATCTCGGTCATTCAGTACAGTTTATTTTACATAAACTCTGTTTATCTTCCCCACTACCAGAAAAGCTCAGATCATGTGGCTACAACTCCAGCTTGTTTCAGCTTGTCTTACCTTTTCTTGACAACTAAAAACCTCTGATTTTCCTGCCGGTCAAAATGTTCTGAATGACAACTTTACCTTTTCCCACTCATGCCATTCTTCTCCTTCAGCGTGTCTAACCACTCCCTTCACCTGCTGAACGGATCCAGCTCAACCTGCTGGACAGGTGAGACGACTCCACACTGCAGGTATGTGGTTTTCCAAACGTCTCTTATCCGTCTTCATATCTGCATCCTAGCAAAGATGGGACAGACAGACACAGTTCGTTGCTTTTACAGTCATGACAAACTCGGAACACGATGTTTCAAAATGTTGTAATGTATTATTTTGTCATATTTTGAAAGCTATGTTCTGAAAATATATGGAATTATATACTGATATTATACAATATATATTGATGTAATGTACTGCAAAATATACAAATGGCTGCCACTTTCCATATATTGCAATATATTAAAAACAAATATATACATATATGTATGCTTTTATATCCCATAATTTTAATTTTCACCATCATGTATTATGATTTATAAGAGAAAATGTAATGGTAATATATGTAAACATATAATCTCACAAGTATGTTCAATTTGTGGTAAATTTATTTTACATATATGGAAAATTATGTAGAAACATAGAATATATGTAAAGATTTATGAGCAATATATGGTAGAAGATACTGAAAATATATGGAAATGTGTGTGATATATTCATAAAAAATGACAAGAGGGAGAAAAAAGGAACAGAGATGAGATGAAAAGTAAAAAAAGACAGATAAACACCCAGGAAGTCTACTTCTATACATGCAAAAATAGAGAAAAAACAGAGAGCTGAGAAACCAGTGACAAATACATGATGCAGATCAATACAAGATGTATTCAGTGGCATCAGCAGCCTGGTGCATCGCTTCTTTCTGCTCTTAATAAAAAAAACCTCAACTGAAACTTGCTGTACAAACTCAACACATGTTGAAGAACAAACTGAACCATCTGCTGCTGTATGGAACCACAAAGCTGACAATAAACATCACAATTAGTACTAAAATTATAAATTAGATCGTTTATTTTGTATTTAGAGGTTTCCTCTGTAGAGGTCTTTGTATTTGTGGCTTGAATGATTTAACTCTAGATGACCTCATTCGCATAAAATCACAAAAGACTTATTAGGACATAAGTGACTCACCATTCAATGAATGTAAGGTTGTGTGGTATTTCTTTATAACAAAATATTAGAGCTGGGATTTGTTTTTCATAGTTCCATAGTCTCCACCTAAACATTGTTTTGAACTCTTTTTCTGTTCAGGTGGGGCAACACCTGCTTACGGGACAATATGAAACATTTACAGGTTACACGGCTCATTTATCATAAAGAGTCACCATTACCAAAGTCACTATGAGTCAAATTTACAAAATGTTACAACTGTCACTATGCTGAGACGGGATCGCAGTGAAGTTAGTTTCAAGTTGGATATTCGATATTCGAGGTCCGCAGAGTAAGCAACGTTTAGCTCAAGGTTGATCCGATCCGTTGATCCTGTCAAACAAAAACTAATAAATGCCTTGAATTGTAACCAACTAACTGTGAGTGCTAATTCATGCTTTTACATGTTGCACAATATCATCTATTACATTTTTAAGTAATGTGAAATATGTTCAATAATTTTAATATTGACAATGGATGGATGGATGGATGGATGGATTTTAATATTAAATAATATAATGTTTTCTTCAATAGCTTTCAAGTCATGAGACCTGTTGTCTCAAAATCACTTTGAAATAATTATACTAGTCTGTAGATGAGGCACAGACATTTGTTTTCCATTTTGACTCAATCTTTATTTTTTAGGATTTTTTTGGTCAAAATTGAGTGTTTTTCTTCAATAACTTCCAGGTCATGCAACCTGTTGACTCAAAATCACTTTGAAATAATTATACTAATCTCTATAGATGAGGCAGAGACATTTGTTTTCCATTTTGAATCAATTTTTATTTTATCTGAATTTTTTGGGTCAAAATTGAGTGTTTTTCTTCAATAGCTTCAAGGTCTTGTGACTCATTGACCCAGAACCAGTGTGAAATTGTTCTTTTATTCTGTATTTTTTGGTCAAGATTTTGTATTTTTCTTCAATAGCTTCCAAGTCATGTGACCTATTAACGCAGAATTCCTTTGAAATAATTATATTAGTCTCTATAGATGAGGCACAGACAATTGTTTTCCATTTGAAACCATTTTCCATTTTTTAACTATTTTTTTGTCAAAATTGTGGGTTTTTCTTCAATAATTTCCAGGTCATGTGACCTGTTGACTAAAATTCACTTTGAAATAATTCTACTAGTCTCTATAGATGAGGCACAGACATTTGTTTTCCATTTTAATCCATTTTCCATTTTTTAACAATATTTTGGGTCCTTCCAGCAGAAGGCTGAACATTTTACTGAAGTCTTAAAGAAAATGTAAAAACAAATTTATTCTTACTTACAATGAAAACCTCAAATAGACATGAAATAGTTATCTTTAACATGATGAATTTAAAGTTATTCTCCACCATGTAAAGATTTATAATTATGAGCCCTGAGAAACAAAATAAAAATTACATAGAAGGGCAAAATTATTGGCATCCCTCAGTTAATGACTGAAAAACCAACAATGGGCACTGATATAATTGAAACTAGCTAGAGTAAAAATAAATAAAAATATTCCAAAACTTAACCAAGATGGATGCCACGGTGGTAAAACATGCAACTCATAAACAGAGGCCAAAGTCCCAGACGTGACTCTCACAGGTTTGAGTCCTGGCCGACCCGATTAACTTTATCACATGTCAGCTCTCTTAATAACCTGCGTTTGTGTCTGACAACTGTTAAATAAAAGCCATCAGAGCCGTGAAAAACATTTAATAAAAAGATTTAATTAACCAAGAAAAATCTGACATTCCTTTTGAAGTGTAACAGAATCATTTGTAAACATAAATTGATGAAACGAGCCTGGAAAAAAATTATGGTGCCTCTATAAAAGTTTGAATATAGTTTGATTATTGTTAGATCGTAAACTAAGGTGGGTCCTTTACTAGAACTGGAGGAGTCTTCAAGTTCATATTCAGTCAACCTGCTTAGAGTGACAAGTTGTCCCTGTCCCGAACATATTAAAATACAAAGCCAATGCTTCAAGGCACATGATGCCGCGTTTTATCGCATTATAGTAACTGTTACCGCAGGTTGTTAAAAAAAAAAAAAGCTTTATATTTCAAGAAGTAACTTAATAGAAATTTAATGTCTTCAAACTGGGCATGTGTCTCCTTAAGAAGCTCTTTCTGAAACTGTCTTCAGGAAGTCATCACTACATGTTTCTCCTCATGCTGTTTACAGCTGTTCACATGAGCACTGCAGTGCAGTGAGGAGAAGCTCCTGTGAGTTCAGCAGATGACCAGCTCCTTCTGGGGTTTGCTAATTGCTGCTGCAGCAGAGGTAGTAAAAAGGAAAAGATGCAGCTAAGGAGCAGATTTAGAAGAACACATAAAGCTGCAGAATTTAAGAACTGTGAGCTGCGCTGAAGTAAACAAAAGAGAGAAGTTCAAATACATGCTGAGAGTGGAAATCCTTCCTTAAGGTGAAGATATTATAGATTTCAAAATAAAATAAAATAATCCAAAGCTTGAGGGCAGGTCTCATTTCAAATCCCTTTTCACTCCATTATGCAGTAATCCCCTCTTTCCACCTGAGACTGTGGGCAACTAAAGGTATCTCTGCTCTTTCCGATTTAGAGTAGGATCCTGACCTGATGTCTTTGGATCAGTTAATTACCAAACATCCACAGATATGACGTCTTTCAGTATTTATAGGCAAGGGACCAGATTTTAAAGAACACAACGATGCTCAGGAACCAATTGGTCCTTGAATGTGTCGTCTGACTTTCTAAGTAAATCACACAATGGAGAAATATGTTTGATATTTGGGAACTTTTTATGCTGCATGTTGGTTTGGATATTTCTGCTTTTTTTCATGGGGCCTTATATAATATATTACAATAATGTGTGAAGGTTCATAATATTTTTTAAATTTTGAGCCAGGGTAATATTGATGCCGTTATTGTTGTGGTATTTTGTTCTGCTTTCTTTTTTTCTTTTCCTTTGTATCAGAACATGGAAATAACATATAAACATGTTAGGGAGGAGTTGGGGTGGGGGGAGAAAATGAAAATGAGAGACTGTGGATAATTGAGGGAAAAAATACTGATGCTGATCAAAAAATTTGAGTGTCATGAAAATGTTGGTTTAAATCAGTAATTCCAGTCAAAACTTATATATTATATTCATTTGTACACACAGACTGATGTATTTGAAATGTTTTTATTTCTTTAAATGTTGATGATTATTATTGACAACTAAAGAAACATCCAAATATAGTATCAGAAAATTAGACTGCTGCAGGATATTGATAGATAGTTGCGTGGAAGGAAAAAGTGCCTTCTTAAAGTGATGCTGAGTTTACTTTGTTTGCTCTGTTGTTTTAGTGCAGAGATACATGCATCAGGATTCTTGGTCTTCTTTAGAGTTAAGGGCAGATAAAGTTCTGGTCCAGATGGATCAGAAGTTTGGTTCTGAGCAGAGTTAGTTACATTTACTCTGTTACTTTTACTCCAGTAATCTTTTGTAAAAATGTACTTTTAGGAGTATTTTTATTACGTTGTACTTTTCCTGAATGCTTTTATTTTGAAGTATTTTCCCTCTAACTTTAGTAAATTTTCTGGCTCCTCGACTCGCTGTGAGAAACTTCACTGAATGAAGAACAAACTTGTTTTAGATCAAAATTCACCAGACTTGCAGTTTTACCTACAATTCATACGTTTTATTTTGAAAAAAACTGATTTATAAATATATTTACCTCATTTTGTTCTTCTGAAAATATGACATTTCTATGAATTATTTTCATTTAGTCTTTAAAATAAAAATTTTCCTCCAAACTTTATATTTTGATATAATTTATAAATATTAATTGATGTTTGATCAGTTACTCAGAACATGAGAAGCTTTTTCACCAAATCCTTTTTTTTCCTTGAGTGAACCATGCTGAGGTCCTGCTGCTCCGGACGACATTTGGTCTCAGTTTTATCCTCCGTTGTCTCTGCAGCTGGAAGGACTCAGTAGTTTTTCCTTCCAGAAAAACAAATGTTCGTCCTGAATCGTCTTCTGTCATGAAGTCGCTGTACAGCCAGTTAAAATGCTGCTTCTGATGGCGACCAGGATGAGTCCGACCCGTTTGTTTGGGCCCACAGGAGGAGCAGAGCGGCGGATGCTGCAGCACCATGGTGTCTGATCAGCTGTGGGACATCGCTCCATCGTTTGCTCTTTATTCTCTCGCTTTCTCTGCCATTGGTTGGATTCAGCAGATGGTTCTGCTCTCATTGTTGCTGGATGGATTTATTTCTTGAACCCTGTGATGGTACCAGGTGAAGCTGAAGGCGTTAGGTCCCATTGGACCCACTGGTTCTCAGCAAGTTCCTTATTCTGGTTTTCTGTCTCCTGTTGTCTCTACTCCACAGTGACGACGGTAAACTCGGCCCTGTGGTGACTCAGTTGGTCAGCAGGTGAACATCATCATTTTGAATCATTCATGTTTAAAAGTCGAGCCTTGATTGGATCAGAACCGCTCTTCATTCAGAACCAGGCTGTGGAAAGATGGCGGCAGCAGAAATACTTTGTTGCTGTCATTGACAGCATCTGCTGATCAGAACTCCAGACTGACTTTGTGTTTAAAAAGCTCAGCAGCTTTTATTCACATGTTTTATTCTGCTTTTAGAGAATCTCCTTTTTCTCTCTTCTGCTGGTTCGGGTCACTAATGCCTTGCTTTCACTGAGCGCTGCGGCGCATCTCGATCCGGTTCCATCCTAAAAACGTCCTAATCAAAGGTTATTAGCTTTCCTTGTCATTTTTACTGCATACTTTAGTTGAATGTTAACAGCTTTGTTAAAAAATTTGAAGTATTTTTCTCTCCATCTGTGGATCAATAATACCACGCCTCACAGCTGATATTCATAAACAATAACAGAGGCTCAGAGCTGATTGGATATTGATTCTTGATAATCAGCTGGAGCCCAGACTTGCTGATCAAAATGATCCACTTTAATCATAATTGCCCTTCAGGCACTTATTGATAGTTATTGATTACCAAACTAAACCTGTTGTTTGAACCGGTACTCAAACTACGGCCCGCGGGCCGGATCCTGCCCGCCTCCACATTTGGTCTGGCCCCCTGAACAATATCAGAGAGCATTCAGATTTTTTTTTCATATACTGTATTTTCCGGACTATAAGCCGCTTATATGTGGATTTTTCTTCAACCACCAGGGGGCTCTTTAGCAGGAAGTGAATCATTGAGAATTTTGTTGCTCAGTTAAATAGCATTGAGGGAAAAAAAGATTTTTTGTTTTTTTAAAATAATACTGGGATCATTATGAGAATTTGAGGTTTAGATATTAGGATCTAGTAAATAGCAGTAGTGCAACAATAATCGATGCAAGCCACCGTTGAAATCTAAAGAAGAAACAGCAGCAGCAGAAGAAGAAGGAGCCAATTTTCATTTAGCACATGCTAGTAGCAACATGAAGGATCAGCACTTTTACTGTTACAGTTACCGTTTGGAAACTACCGTAACCAGTTCAATAAAATCTAATCTTGGCAACTTTTTCTTTTTCAACCGTAATAAATGTGATATTCAATTGACCTGTTATGACTCAAATGTTGGGTGTTCGCCTCCCTCTGCTGCTGCTGCATTGCTGTGGAAAACCTGGAGCAGTAGAGATATCTGAGGCTTATACTGGTTTAAAAAAAAATCCACTTTGGGGTTGTGGCTTATAGTCCAGTGCAGCTCATAGTTCGGAAAATACGACTATAATCCTTCCTGACTTTTGTTCTGTGAAGAACCCAGATAATGTTATTTAATTGTGTTTTCTGGAAAACAATACATTTTTACATTTAGGCTCTCCTTCAATCGTCACACTTTTTCTGTTACAAACTGACTCCGTCCCCCCACCAGAGAAGGGAACATTTATGTGGCCCTCACAGAAAAACGTTTGGGGACCCCTGTTTTAGAGAGTTATAAAGATGTATGGTTAAATATCTTTTCTGACTGTAGTGAACTGTTCTGATGGATCCAGGTCGTCCAATCAGGACGGACCTTGATTCCCTCCATCAGCTGCAGATTGACCTCACCACCATCAGAACCAATTGCTTCAGTCACTCACACCATCAGCTGCACTTTGTAACCTGTGGACCTGCTTTGATGTTGAGAGAGTTTGATTTGCTCCTGTTTTTACTGCCCTCTGTAAAATGAATTGCCACCAGGATAATAAAGAGGAATCGACCTTTGACTTTTGCAGTAGGATTGGGAGCATGAAGGTTAATGTTCAAAGAAGTGGAAGAAGTCAGAAAATGATCCGTCTAGAAATGAATTTCTAGAATTTCCAGACTAGAAACAAAGATAGAAATATTAAAGCTGAACTAAAGTGATCAGATCTCTTCCCAAGATTTCTGCTGATCACTTTCTGTTTTATTGAACTACTTTCTGTATTGATAAGTTGACAGGAAATGAACTAAAAATTTGGAAAAAAACTGAAAAAGTTGAAATCTCAGCTCAGAGTTTTCCAGCTCAGCTCACTGTTGATTCAAAGGGAAGAAAATATTAAAGATGTTAAAGTCACCTGGGCAGGGGGCGGAGCCTCAGGTGAAGTCAGGTATCAGATCAGGAGACATGGGGTCAAAGTTCATTTAGTAGGAGAGCAGAATCTGGATCAGGGTGAGTGTTCACTTTTTCTTGTTTTCCTCTCTCTTTGTTTTCTCTCTGTGGAGGAACCAGAACCAGAACTCGGCCTGGTTTTCCTTCAGCTCTTCATATCTTCACAGGAAACAGACAAGCTTTTATTTTCTGACAGATGGACTCAAACTAACAGAGAAGCAGGAAGTTCAAACCTTTGTTCTCTCAGTGGGAATCTTGGACTGACCCATTTATCCTGATTCTTTTTAGTCAAAGTCTCTTTAATTGTCACTCTGGGAGAAATTCAGACAAGTGCAGAGAATGGGGAGCTGGGGGCTTGAGCACCTGAGCTTTTTGCTCCTTGCCCCCAAGTGCCCTTTTGGTCAAATTTTAATTTTATTTTTTGTATTATTATTTCCTAAGCCCTTCTCTGACACATAATAACATGTACTAAAATTATTTGTTTTTTGTTGGGGGTTTTATGTACAACATAATAAACCCTCTGGCCACCTTGTTTCCTTTGACCTTTTGCCCCTGACACATGACGCAGTGAGATAAAGTGGCTAATTGGAGCTCAACGTTGCGAACATTCCAGATTACAGAACAGCTTTTGGTGAATAATAATAAACTGGTTAAAGCCTTAAACTATTTTCTTCCATGTTGTATTTTTTTCAATGTCTATTTTCTCTCCAATTTGATGTCAAAGATAAAGAAAACAAACTTCAAAACAAGAACCACAAAACCAAATTTAACTTATGATTTCAAAATCAGATATTGCTCTATTCTATTTTTACTTTTAAAGTAAAGTTTTAGGCAATAAAGGAGATTATTAATTTTACCTGTCATAATTGTTGGCTTTGGGAGTACTTTTGTTTTTGGGTGACATATAAAAAACGCTTTTCTTCAAGCTGTTCTTTATTTATTCAGTCTTAGATGTTTAAATTGACTTTGCAGCTGTGGACATGTTACCAAAGGCTGGGACACAGTGTTTTCTCTGGTTGGTCGTTTGGAAATTTACGTCTACATGCCTTAAGTATGTTGGTGCCACTTGGTTCATAGATATGCGAAACAGTGTGATTTGTCGATTAAACTCAGTTCTAAGTGTCTTTGACATTATTCTTCTGTGGATAATTACATTTTTGCCAGATCAAAATTACTTTTAAAGAATAACTGCTTTACCTATATTTGGATTCAATTTCAAAAGTTAAACTGTGATGGACTGATGCTGACAGCTGAGTCTGAAGATGTTTTTCAAGGGAGCGTTTGAAAACTATTCCGTAGCTTTGATCAGTAATTTAAAATCCTTGAAATATAAAATCCTTGAAATAGAATCAGGGATCTGTTCATCATCTACTCAGATTTGACAGCTTTTCCTATAAAAGTTGAAATCAAACTACAAATACAAAGAAATCCATTACAGCTCACTCCAACAAATCGGCCTGTTCATCACACACTCCTTCAAACATCACACACTGTTTGAAGGAGTGTGTGATGTCATGCTGGTGCACGGCCACCAGGAGGCGTTCTCCAGCCGAGCTGAGATCCAGCAGCTTCTCCACTGTCTGATCTGTGTTAGCATGGAGCTGCTGAGCTTCACACTCCTCCACTGCTCAGCTGTGGGTCTCTGAGGGAGAGTTTGAAGTCAGCAAACTGAGGAGAACAGCAGCAAACTGTTCTTAACTTCAGTTCTATTTCATTTTGTCCTTTAAAACCCAATAATGTCTGATCAGAACCAGCTGGTTCTAGGCCGTATGAAACCATGATGTCACTGCAGAGATCAGGGAGCATAAAGCTGCTAAACCAGATGCTTCATGGGCAGCAGGTTCTGGAGGTCAGACACAGAAACATGGACTTTCTGTCCAAAGCAGAAAAACATAAGCTGATCTTTGGTTCTGGAGAACCTTCGTCATGATGATGGAGAGAAACAGGGATTACTCTACTCATCTGAGAATTAAACACCTGAACAGGAGGCCAGACTCCTTTCTGGAGGAGCTTTCTGCAACTGATGCTGCCAGCTAGTGGTAGCAGCTACACATTACAGTCAGAAGCAACAAGCAGGATTTAAAGGTGTTTTCATTTTAACCTGAAGGAAATCAGATCCTAGAAAGACTGACAGTCGATGCAGAACTTTAAAAGAAATATTGTTCCTCATGAAGTAAAATATGATACATTAATGGTCAGATTAATAGTTAGTTTACATCGATATGTAAGTAAACTATGGAAGTCATAATAGTTTTGCATTATGCCATAATTATTTTATTATGGCATAGTTTACATAAATATTCTTTTCTGTTGGGGAGTGTGTATTAATCTGGTATTTTCAGTTTTAATTCTAACTTAATTAGTGCAAAGACAATTATTTATGAAATTAAGCCTGAATTGTTCATGTTTTCCAGATAAAAGATGGCGCAGCAGCAGGAAGTGGATTTCGGTAAGTGATCAGAAGTAGAAACAACTTCTTCCTCTTCAGAATCTGTAATACAGATCCAAAAACCGTTTGAACCATACAAGAGGGCCATTTGTCTTCTTCTATAGTACCACGATTCATATCTGTACCTCACTCACAGTAATAGCATTGATGAGAAAGATATGGTGTGTGCTGAGCTCTGAAATTTTGATAGAAGTGTGAAAATGAATGGTTGAGAGCCTGAAAACAGATAGAAAACCATCAGCCCTGGAGCAATTTTGACAAGTTTTTATGGAAGCTGACACTCAGTGCGATGTCATGATCAAATTTTGTACCAATAGAGCGATATTGGGAGGCATGAAGGCAAATTAAAATGTTCAGGAATGTAATATGGGATAAGGGTTAGGCAGTAGAAATGAATGGAAGTCAGTGGAAAGTCCCCACAAAGAGCCGGACAATCATATATATGTGTGTATGAGCATCACAGCTGTACGTTCTATAAGCAGAGAGCTAAGCGGGTCAGAACCCAGAGAACAGAGACTAACAGGTCTAGTTAATATTTCATTCACTTAAAAGGAAACAAACATGATTTCAGGTTAGACCTGAAAACCTGAAATCATGTTTCAAACTCAGTTTTAGCTCTAATTTCCTTCCTGAACTCAGAGGTTCTCCAAATGTTTGTGAGGAGATGAGCCATCAGACATCAGAAGGTCATGAAGGAGTGAAGGAGGACAATTCAAACCAGATTTTGCTACTGGAATCGGGTTCCTCTGATCCTCTGAACTCATGATGGGAGAACCAGCTTTCTGCTTCACAGCACACTTACTGGACCTGGATCACTGGACTGACTGGTTCTGGTTTCTCTCTCCAGAAGTCCAGAAGGTGGAAGGTCTTGGTCTGAAGAAAAACAGAGCAGAACCTCCAGGATCCATCAGTCCCTCCATGAGGAGTGACTGGTCCAAAGGAAGACCTCCACAGTTCAGTATTGAACCTGGACCATCAGAACCAGAGTAAGACACCAGTTTCTATCTGGTTCATGTGATTCTGTAGAGATAAAATATACATAATATCAACTGGTTGGTCTCAATGCTTAAATAAAAAGTAAGAATTTTGATTTTAAATTAACTTAAAGCTATTGGTCAGTAAATCAGAGTTTGAATGAAGGTCTAAATGAATGATAAAAATGTTGCATGAAAACCAAAACAACTAAGAATGTGAGGAGCAATGACTCAAATTATATACTGGGAACACTGGGTCCAGTTGACCCAGGTACACTGATGACCTGGCAACATTCACTGAGCCTAAGCAGCTCCAAACAGAAAGGTCAAAGGTAAGAGCAGTTCTAGAGGACTGGGCTGGTCTCCTGGTTCTGAGGTTCTGCTTCCTGCTCGGCTCTTGGGTTCTGGTCTTTAAGGAACCACATCGGCTCCTCAGACCAGATGAACAGTTTTAGTTCTGATATCAGGGACCAGATCTTCTGCTCTCCACCTTCTACCACTAGATGGCAGCAATGAAACGCTGTGCAGTGCATTCTAGGCTTTGGAGTTCTAATAGTGGATACTATAGAAGTTCTCTGTGGACTTATCCCTAGAAATATGATCTGATCAGCTCCATCAAACTGGGACATGACCCTGTTGTCCTTCAGGTTCTGCTGTGACCCATGTGACCCAGACTAGTAGAACCAGTTCTGGAGAAAATGTTGAGTTTGACAGATCAGTCTGAATGTTTCCCAGCAGTTTGTGTTCTCTGGTTTTTATCTCAGAATTTCTCAGTGATTGATGTAATCTGAATAACAACATGTTTGTGTTTCAGAGGTCAGAACCACAGAGGGAGAGCAGAACATCCAGGATCCAGCTGTCCCTCCATGAGGAGTGACTGGTCCAAAGGAAGACCCCCACAGTTCAGTACTGAACCTGGACCATCAGAACCAGAGTAAGAAACCAGTTTCTAAATGATTCATGTGACTCTGCAGAGTAGGACTGGTTCTAGGCATGGATACAAAAGGGAACAGGCAGAAAAGTAAAGTAGGCTTTATTATGTGTCCATTTTCTGTTCCATAATGTTTATTAACCATGATGACAAGTGTCATCAATCATCAGTGTTAATTGTTTATTAACATTGATAATAAAGTTTGTGGCGTTGGACCCAACCCCGGATAAGCGGCAGAAAATGGATGGATGGATGAATGTTTATATTTCAGGAATAATGCCCTAGGACATAATTGACAAAGATAATAAATACTTGATCAGAGTTCTGCTTATGATTGAGAAAAAGTGTATAACTTATTCTTGGTTAAGGCCACAACCTCCCAGTATTGCACAGTGGCAAGATAGGATTTAAAAAGTCTATATAATGGAAAACACAACATCAAGACTACAACTTAAGATGGAGACCTATAATTTCTCTTAATGGGACTAAGGTGGAAGTGTAACAGTCTGGCCGTCTCTTCCATCAATGAAGATGTTATGATGTGAATTGTGAGATGCAACAAGGGTGGACATGTGTACATGTTGATGTAGAACAGTTATTGAAAATAGAAAGTAAAAAAAAAATTAGGGAGAAAACATTTAATGATCTAAGTACTGCATCACCTGCTGCCATATTAGATTTCAGCTCTGTGGAAACCTCCAGCATTTTATGAATGTATCTAAAGAAATGCTGATAAAACCTTGAGAATCTGTGGAGGCGGAATAAACATTAGTGGCGCTTCAAGATGAAAACTAAAAGAAACTAAAACTAAAGAACCATGCAAAGCTAATTCTGCCTCCAATCTGCAGAGAAGCATCATCTAAGTTTGTATCTGTGTGGACGGACAGATTATGGTTCATTTGTCCTGTTTCCTCCACAGAGAGGATCTTCAGAGCTCAGACGTTCCCACTGATCCGTCTGTCCAGCAGCACCAAACACAGCTGGACTCCATATTTATGGTCTGTACTTTGGTTCTGTCCAGTCTGTAGACCAGAGGACTGTCAGTCTGTCCAACATGGACCTGATGTTCAGATCTAGTCTGATATCTTCTCATGCTGTTCCAGCTGCTGGAGGAAAACATTGTCACATTTGTGAAGAACGAGCTGAAGAAGATCCGAAAGGTTCTGAGTCAAGATGACCCAGAATCCTCAAAGGGTGAGAATGAGGATGAGGAGGTGATGAGGGATGAGGATGAAGAGCAGAGGAGGAGCAGCAGCAGAGAGGCAGTGATGAAGATCACCCTGAACTTCCTGAGGAAGATGAAGCAGGATGAGCTGGCTGACCGTCTGCAGAGCAGTAAGAGGATTTCTACAACAATTCTGCTATTATGTTGAATAATTAAAACATGGTTACATGTGAAAATGAATTCAACTGAAATCAAACTAGAGAAATGAACAAATACAGAAAATCTTAATCAAACAGTCACATGAACTCAATGACGTTCTGGATTCAGTAGCTTTTTTATTTAAACATTACCTGTGGTGACTGGAATGCTGCTCATAAAATATAAACCTTTGGAACTTTATATTTACCGTAAAATACTATAAAAAACAAACATGGCGGCAATGCACAAGATAAAAACCCATCTTGGTATTAATTCCTGTACCCAGTACATAAAAATATAATATTCAACTACAGATGAATAATCTGCTGCTGATATGTCATGACATGAACTCTCCGACTGTCTACTGTCCATCTACGGCCTTAAAAAAGCGCATCAGTGTTGCTGGACCCATCACTACTTTTGTCAGTTTAATAGTTTTCCTGCTTGACAAATACATATGTTCATCTACGGACTTTTAGAAATACATTTTGAGCAATATTCAGTCAAACTATATTACAAAGTAAACACAAAATGCAGTTTGGGGTTTTTTGGGTTTCATGTCTTCTACACCCATCCTATCCCCAACTGTGATCTTCAAGCCATGCTGCCCTGGATGCTTTAGAATAATAATTTAAATCAAAGAACATTTTCATAATGTGAACAGTAGTAAACCCGTCTAATACATTAACTGGAGCTAAATCCATCAACTGGAGCTAAAGTAAAATAAAAGAAATGAAAGATGATGATGAATATTTAGTTTTTATCAAAACTGAACAGGCAACAATATTTTCTCTTTTTAAAATATTTTTACATTTGAAAATCTCTCTGTGGGAAACAAGTCCCAACCTTGTTCATGTAACCCAAATGACCTAATTTGGGTTACATGAACCCAAATTAAGTCATTTGGTGCTGAGAGTTCACAAGCATTTCATACAACATGATCAGCAGATATTAACTTGTAGTAATTTTCCACCACTCATTGCTAAAGAGAACACCATTTCAAATTAAACACTTTGCGAAAGCTCAGAGGTCGCTCTGTGGGAAATATGTCTGATTAACTGAAACCTTCAACCAGAGAAAAGCAATCAGTTTTAATGAGCAAAACTGATTTAATCAAGTCTGTGCAGCAAGAACCTGGTTTATTTATTTGCTTTTTTCTTTTATCCATCACCTCAGTGGGAATTTTGTTCAGAAAATCAGAATTATAATTTTAGATTTCCTCAATGGCTGAAATTGGAATTGCTTTCAGGTTTAGACATCTTGGTAGAAAAATAATCAACTTTCTGTAATTATTTTTCCATCATAAAAGTTTATACACAAACCCTTCTTAGAATATCAGAAATAGTTTTTATTGGAGTTTTTTCTTCAGATTCTTATGTTTGGTGTCAAAAGGAGCTGACACTGAATAGGCTTTTGCTGCCTGGCAAAGCAGCTTATACTGCTCTCTTTCGTCCTCACTAATAACTTTGCCTGTGAATTATATTTAAAGTCACAGTTTTTATAGTTATATTTACATTATCGACATCATAACTGGATTACTTCAAACCTAAGGACTGGGAGAAGAGGAAGTTCTGGTGTCAGCGTCCAGTTTGTCACCTACTGCCAAGATCGACTCAAACATATTGAGCACCCCTGATCTAGAGTTATAGATCTACAGTTATAGAACTAGAGTTACAGGTCCAGAGTTATAGGTCCATAGATTTAAAGTTATAGATCTAGAGTAAATGCACAGCTTCAGTTATTACAACTGGAAACCAGCGATCAGGCCCAAAACCTAGGAGTAGTGATGGACTCTGACCTGAACCTTCAGAGACACATTAATAAAGTCACAAAGTCGGCTTTCTATCATCTGAAGAACATCTCCAGGATTAGAGGACTGATGTCTCAGCGAGATCTAGAGA
>CAEGAF010146999.1:0-10026 GCA_903067075.1 Micropoecilia bifurca
ATGTAGAAAAATAAAGGGGAAGGGAAAAGAAACAAGTGTGCCTGTAAAGTGGGCAAGATTTATGAAATGTAGAATTTGAAGAGAGCAGTTGTCTCTTATCCGGGTTCTTAGATGAAGAGTAATTTTTATACCTAGTGGTCTGGTAGACCTGGCACGATTGTTCACTTAGCATTCCCATATTTGGCTTTTGAATGACATATTCCCCTCCATTCCAGAGGTGGGGTTGATAATCCCAATAATCCCATCTAGTTCTTCATTTCTTTTCCTCTCTTCTGCCACTACTACTAAGAAAATCTGAGTTTGTTTTTTTTGGAGATTTCTTTAAGAGTACTGTAAAATGTACTTTATTGTACTCCGTTTTCACAAAAACAAGGTTGAAAAGTTTATGTCCCTGTAAGCTCTTCAACCATGAGTCATTTCTAACACCTTTCTTTCTCCAATGATGTTTACTTTGCTTGTGTCGCACAGAGTGCCCTCCTTTAAAAAGCAACGGTGTGAATTTGCATTCACACCTCCCCGAATGAACCAGACTTTCTGAACAAACAAGCCAGAGTTCAGTGCAAAAGAGCTGGTGTGAATGCAACCTAGATAAATAACCACTTTCTCAAAATCCTTCTCCTGCATTGCTTTCCTTTGATATTCCAGCTGCTGCTGACACATATTTCTTCCTAGTGTCTTAGCTAAAAAAAATAGATTGTGTTATATATGACATCTCTATTTTGACTTCTCTTCAAACTACCCTATATCTACCAGTAGTTAGAGGGAACTCTATCATATTGTTGATAAAATAATAGCTTGTAGTGCCATCATCAACGGTAATTTCAGAACAACATTTTGACATCCATGATAAGTCAGACATGTTGAAAAGTGAGATTTTCAGCTGCTTCCATTCACCTTCACTTTGTGCTGCACCATATAAAATGAGAAATTCTGGTCACAGAGTTGGAAAGAGAAAAATGGTATCCAAAGTGGTGCATTACAAGTAAACCGGCCTTAGCAAAGACTGATTTTAGATAAATGGGTACACCTTGTTTCCAATGTGACGCATTAAAAAAAAGACTTAAAATTAACTATTGTCACTTGTAGACAACACTGGTTTCTCTTCTGACATTAAGAGCCTTTTTCTGCGCATGTGATTCAAAGGTTTGAATGTCTGAAACAAAGACAAATGAATACATAAAATATGTTTCTTTGAAATTTGTCAAAGGCTTGGCTGAAAATAAGTGGAAAAAGTAAAGTGCAGACAGAGTCTTTGAAAGACCTTCAGAGAGCCTTTAGAACTACTGATCAAGAAAACATCAAGATTGCAAGAAAGTATTTTTTATTTTTTCCTCCAAGAGGTCAGACTCAGAAATCAGAGATGGTGAGAGACTTTTGCACAGTAATGCTGCAACATACACATGCCTTTCAAGTTGATTGCAGCTGTATAGTATATCTCGTTGCATTAATATTTAACAGTTCATTCTACAGCTTCTCATTAACGCTGCTTAAAGCTGAATAAATCCTGTCAAGCCTGATGTAGACTCAGGCTGGCTATATTTCTGATTTCTGCAGCCAGTTCTCCGCAAGTCATGTCAGCAATAGATGGGGAACAAAAATTATTATAGATTTCTTTCTGCACAGAAATTTGATAAAAGATTCTTCCTGACAATTCAAGTACTCATTGCAGACACCAGATTGGGCCTGAGTAACTAATCTCTTTGGCACGTGGGAGAGATATTTAATAGATCTAGAGGCTGTGGAAGCAGAAACGTATCCTGTAAACAGCTCAAACTTCCTATTACACCTGACAAAATGGAACCACCAGCACAGTTTTTATACAGGTTTCTCTTTACAGTGCCTATATAAAAACTATTCACCTCTTGGATTTTAATTTTTTTATAGCTTTTAAAAATCATGCCTGATGACTGACAAAAAATACCAAAAAAAAAATCATGGTCAGGATAATGTGTCTTTTTGACAAATAAATCTTTTATTGTCAAACAGAAATAAATAAATAAACACACTTAACAGAAAAACTTAGTTTTTGTCTCATCAGACCAAAAAACTTTCTTCCACTTAACCAAACTCCAGATTTGAATCTCTCCCATCTCCACTGCTGATGTTTGTACCTCCTTCAGCATTGTCATGGTGACCTGGTGCCACTGTCACCATGACCTTGGTTTGTGGTCTCACAAACCAAGAGACCACTAGTCTCTTGGTTTGTGAGGCTGACGTGACCCAGGCAGATTAACACATGTGCCACATTCCCTCCATTTATTGGTTATAGATTCAACTGGATTCCTGCAGAGGTTCAGCAGCTTATATAATACTAGTTATTTTATGTAAGAGGGAAATTTTAATATTTAGTTTTGTTTTTGTTTTTTTACACATAGCTACTGAACATTTTAAGAGTGAGATAAAAGTAATTTTCTCAAAGGTTTCTTTTGTTTTCATCTTCTGATAGTTTTTTTTTGTTTGTTTTCCAGATTAAACTTTTTCTACGATTAAACACAATCTAAGTGGACAGAAAAGTGGGTTTATGAAATATTTCATTCACTAAAAGGAGAAAAAGTTGTCAAAACCTAACTCACACAAATGAATTGCTCTCCTAAACTTAATAATAGTTATTGTTTTTACCCCTGACAGCAACAACTGCTTGCTTGTCACAGATTTTTACAAAATAATAAAACTCAAAATATACTTATGCAGTCGATCCAAAACACAAAACTATAAGAGTTTCTTAAGTCGCACTCATAGTAACTAGCTAGAACTGATCCCCATAATGATTCTTCTCTGGTTTCTTTGCATTAAACCCAAGCCAAATGTTTAAGAACTGTCTGTTCTTCAGTATTGAAATGTGGAATAAGAGATCTACTGAAAATCTGGGACAAAATCTCAGTTTGTGAGATGAGAAAGAAAAGATGAAAATGGTGGGCACAAAGAGTAACACTTTGTTACGCCATCTTAGCAGGAGATTGCATTTATGAGACGTGTCACCAAGACAACCAATATGTGTCATAACTACGTGGAAAAAGAACTGCTGGGAAATATATAAATAATTTCTAACTATAAACAAAGGTGTTGTGGACTTCATCCATCCAAAAAGCGATTAAAATGTTATCATAATTACATAATATTTCATATAGATTAAAAAAACAAGCTTTTCCAGGCATAGGCAAGAAGTGAGGCTTGTTCTGCAAATTTAGATTTTTACCAATTTTGATTTATTTCATTCTAAGGGATATAAAACAGAGAGAAAAAGTGCAGCAAGTTCTTTGTTAGAGCAGTTTTAGTTCCAACAGAAAGGTAATGAATTTCAAGGTATAAAGGCCTAAAAGCCAAGTCAAGTTCAGAGTGCAACAAGGCAGTTCAATGTGCTTCACATCACAAAAACATCATACAGTCACCAATTACAAAACCTAAGTCAGGCTTAAACTCTACTTGAAGCATAGCAACACTTCTAATTTTAATAATCAACATAAGAAACAACTCTCTCCTATTTCCCTACTTAAAAGTTTTTTATGGCTCCTTGAAACAAACTTTGCTATATCATGTTTGTACTAATATGAAAGTATAAATATAAGTGCAAAACCTGAACCTTGCAGGGTCACTAGTCTGACCCATTAGAACCATCTAAAAAAATATCACTGAGAATGAGATTCACTGGTCCATAAAATATATCTGAACACCTCAAGAATAATGATTATTTTCACAACAGGTCATCTATGAAGGATTTTTTAAATATTTTATGTGATGTAGCCATTTCAAATAGACTTAATATTTCATATCTTTGCTTCATATAAGGTGCTAAATCCTCTACCAGAGTGGATGACAAATAAGATTTAATACAGTTTTAAAAAAAATCCTAACTTTGTCAAAAAAAAAGTATGGGTCTTAAAAATGTATATATCAAATATTAGATAATTATTATATTTTATTCAACGTTTAACATAAAGTAAAATATTTTACATTTAATTTAATATGTCAAAAACAACTGACAAATACCAAAAACCTGCACACAGATAGTCACAGTCCAAAAGAGACAATTACATTATTTCAGCTAATCTGTAGAAAGTCATAATTAATGCCACCGCGCTTAATTTTCCATCACTTCCCTGTGGCCAAAACAAATTAACTGATACAACGTCCACACATGAAACAACACCAACATTAACAAATAACACAAACGCCAAGTTTTATCTACGGTTGACAAATATCTCTTTTCGCCTAAAACACTAACAAAAACCAGGAGCATGAAGAACGGCCGATGTGATAAATCACAAGGTTCTGAATGCAACAAAGTAACAAATAAAAAGAGATGTCAGCAGATGAATCGAGTTAAGTGCCACATGATCAGGTGATTGCAGATTGAACAACACAACATGTCCACAATATTGTCTTCTATTTGCCTGGTCTGCTCCCTTTCAATGTGGATGAAGGAAACTTGTACAGTTCTTTACTTCCTTCCCTTGATGAGGTCAGTTTATCTTATTCATACTAATCAAAAAATTTTTTTAAGCAAAGCAGACGCATGGAAAACCCACAGATGAACTCTTTAGTCTGTCTATGGGTCAGTAGTATGACTATTGTCTGACTGGATGAATCCCTCTGCTTCCTTTTCCCACTTGTTAGTTTAAAAACATGTTTACTTGAGTGCTTACAAGCAGCTGTGATTCATCTCCATCTGACCAAGTTCAAATGAAAGATTTTGTACGCCACTTTCTCACCACATGCGACTGTCAGCCATCGCTCCCGGAAATATAGTTGCATGTAGATTTATTTTCCATCCCCGTTTCCCGCATTCAGCTTACGGAAAGTAGACTGAGATCAATGCTTTAAGGTGGAAAAGTAAAAAATCTGATTGCACATCCAAACCTCCCAAGACGAACCAGGTTTTATGAACAAATCGCTTAGACGTCAGTTCAACAGAGCTGACTCAAATGCGCCCTCAGACTTTGCAGAAAGACTGGGGCAAAGGCAGGAATTCAGGAGACATCCACCTCTGCAGAGAGAAGCAGCACTCTGCAGCAAATTTTTTTTACCGCAATTGAAAAAAACCCAGGTAATGGAGCTTAGAGCCAGGGACTGAGAGCACAATAACACCTTTTAGTCGTGCTTTGAACAGCGTGAAGCATTCTGAGCCTATTTTTCCTCCTCTCTTTATGGTTAAGCTGCATTGAAATGTGGTCAAAGGACAGAGTCTATGAAGGTGGTCTTCAAAGAGCTTATTAGAAAGCTCCAGTGCACTTCTGGAACCTTTAAGATATCCCAGATCAAACGTCCTTGTGATTCATGTTCGCCTGTCTAGCAGAAAAAGTCTCTTTCTGTCCCCCCGCTTCTTACACTTATTCACCACATCATTAGTTTCCTGTGCCTTCACTTCTAAGGAAAATAATGAAGGTGATGAATGCCTCCAAAAATCGTGATGGAGGTTTGGATCCAAGCGATTGGATTGGCTGGGCGACTTCATAAAGAAAACAACAAAAAAATAAATAAATGTTCTGTTCACTTTTCCCACTTTCGTCAATCAGTAAAATCAGAGGCGATTCTTTCTTTTCCCTCCCAGAACAACACTGAGAAAAAAAAAAGAAACTGTCAGTGCTCAAGAACTTCTAAAAGCTCTTATGAAAACTTCACGCTTTTAGCAAGAACGTTATGTCATCAGACAACACCGGCACTGATGTATCCTGCAGCACTTCACAGCTTTCAGCAGCAAAGCAAAGCCTCGGCTCTGCTCTCCTCGGCGAGCGTCATCAAAGTGCAGCTCCGCTGAACGACACGTTTCATCTCGTTCATTACAGCGGCTTTAATGCTACTAATCCTCAGCTACAAACACGCTGGTGTGTAGACAAACACCCACACAGAGGATGAGCATTTCCATAGCAAACCTCACTCAGGTTAGCATCGCGGTGATGCTTAATGAGCTTCAGGCAGGATGCCTTCCCCTGACTGCAGGCTGTGAGTGGTTAATTAATCAGACAGCTCTCCTGTCTAACACCCACTAACCCCCCCACAAAGCCTCCTCTCTCCATTCACCCTGCAGCAGCGTATAAATAGGTGAGACCTTTTAAATTGCCTCCCGTGATGACACCTGATGCACTTTGCAACATTTCATTGCTGCCAACACCTCTGTTGTAGAGCTGCGCAGGTTTTAGTTGAGGTTGGTGCTTTAAACAAGGGGCTAAAAAATTACATCTTTAAATACCACAGCGACTAACCCTGTCACCGAATCGCCGTTTTAACTCGCTCTTTCGCATCCTTTACCGACACGCAAACACACAGCAGCATGACGCGATGATGGGAAATCTATTCTAAACATATGGGGATGCAAGATTTCACCAAAAACATTTTTTTTATTAGTACACTTAGACAGAAAAAAAACAAACTTTGTTTTTGTGTTGTGAACGTCTGTGGCCACTCGATACAGTGTGAACCTATCAATTTAAGAATCAGGATTGTAACGCATCGTCTCTGATGATCTGTGAGACCTGGTGGATGCCAGAGGTAGGCAGTAGCAAAGAAAATTTACTGCAGTACTGTAAAATGACCGGAAAGTACAATTTTTGAGAATCAATACTTAAATATATGCACAAACTGGGTGAATTCAGCTGGTACCTTCCTATTTTTCACTGGAATAGCCAGTCTTGGGAGAAACCAATCACAGGGCAATGTTTCTGGCATCTTACTCATAATGATGACATTGTGATAAATATATACATGTATACACAAAGAACGGCCAAAGCAGTGCAGAAAAGTAGTACCCAGTCCACATAGTCACATAGACATACATGCTCTTTTTCTTGTTTTCCACAAATAGAATAAAGGTTTCGTAAAATTCAAACTTTAAAGAATCTCCAACAAACATAAAGTCTTCTAGTTTACACTTGAACAGTCTTCATCAGAACATCAGAGGATCAAACAATTGAGGCTCATTAAAAACCTGTGAAATAATCCTTTACTTGCATCCCAAATGAAAACAAACGTGTCCTCTTGCTTCTTTAGCCAGTAAAATTAAGTTATTTGTTGTATTCTCACAAACTATTTGTGTCGTTTTGATTGGGGTTTTTTTTCGCAAGTCAAGTACCCCAATTTTTTTCCCACACATATCATTCAATTAAAAGCCACCCTTCTTCAAAACAGAGTGCAGACGGTGGGTCGACGGGCAGCCCTTATTAGTCGACTTTGTCAACAACGCAGCAGGGCGACAACTCAACAACTCAACAACTCCGCTTCTTCTCTTCTTTAAAAAAATAAATAAACGAATCAAGCGAGGATGTCGCCACGCAGCCACATCACTGTCATCAAAAGCCACCAGCAGTTCTGAGGACAAACGGCATCATTGAGTAGGTTTGTGGTAATCACTGCCTCCTCATTTATACATAAATAAACTGACAACGGTGCAACAAGCTGCCAACAACTGCTGTGCTTGGATGAGTGATGTTGAATAGAGGCGGTGCACAGCCTCTCTCTCTCTCTCTCGCCAGCTGAGATCCGTTACACAGATTGACCCGTAGTGTCACTATTGTGTCGAGCAGCGATAAAAAGGTGGAAGACAACAGTCCAAGAACCAACAGCGACTCCACTAAGTGGCACAAGCTCCAGCAGTTTGTATGCAGAGGCACAAAGCGTAAACACGAAGAACGTGCCAAGAAAGCCGGGTTTCTCTCGGGGATGGGTTGTCAACAACTCTGATTTATTTCTCTTTGTTGATTCTCTGATTTGTTGATCTCTGAGAGGGCAGGAGAATCTATTTCCGCATTACTTTTTAACCGCAGCTGACAAGTTGGAAATATGCAGCTTTCAAGGAAAAATGTATTCCGCTTTTATCACACTGGCTTCCAGATCTATACTTTTGGTCTATAATTATAAATATTACCATCTCAACTCCTCACTGGGAGACTAATTTTAGTTTTGGCAGATTACACTCACAAACCTTTGTCTCTTAAGAAAAAGGTTTTTCTCTTAAGAAAAAGGTTTGTATCGCCACTGCATTATCCTACCATCACTAAAATTCACAGTTCATATGGTCAATTCACAGTAAAGTACAGCGTTAGTTTTCCTTTAAACAGTGTTTGCTTGTAGGCCAAAGAAAGATTGTTTTGATTTCATCCTTCTTCCATATGCGTTAAACTTGAAACCTGTAAACAACACTGTTTATCTAGTCACTTTTTCTCAAAGGTTTGTTTAGTGGGGTGCAAAGATAGTCCCCCCCCCACCATTTATAAAATCTCCAAAATGAATTGTAGATCTCTGCAGCTCCTCCAGAGTCACCGCGAAATTCCCAGTTGCTTCTTTAGCTAATAATCTCTACATCTCCATTTCTAAATTTGATGACTTCGGCTGGCTTTTCAGATTTGTATTTACAAAACGCAAAATAAATTATATCTTTCACTTCGTTCTGCGACACCCAATAAAATACATTAAAGGTCTCAAGGCCTCCAGTCTTCAGCTGCAGACAAAATGATTCCAAATGGGCCAGAGCACGGTCACGACATGAAAGCAAGAGAGAGAAAAAAAAACAGATAAAAGGTTTGATGAGGAAAGAAAAAGGCCTCTCAGGGCAATGTGCCCCCACGGTGCCCCCCTGATGGGAAAAGTGAACAGGTCTGTCAGTCGTCTGGCAGCAATCAAGGCAGCTCCACGGATCTGTCAGCGTGTTTCCAGCCTGCTCATTACCGGCCCAGGACAGAACTCGGCTGGAGCCACCAGGCTACCAGGCTGCACTGATGTGTGACTTACCTTCAGCTCGCGTGGTGAACGGGGAGTCTCCGGGCCGCTTTGCCGAGAACTGGCCCCCGAGAGAGGTCATTAGAAAGCACAGGCTGAAGAAGCCGACCCCGACTACGAAGATCCTGCAGGAAACAGGCAAGAAGGCTGATCAATTTACAAAACGAGCGATTTACAAGGTGAGAGCGGGAGAAGAAAAACAACAAAAAAACGGAGGCAGGAGATGATTTCTGTGGCTGAAAAGCTCAAGTGGAGCGTTGAGTGAAATATCTATGCGTGTGTTTGGATTTACAAAGCATGGACGAATTTCTCAAGCTTTCATATTGTACCGACCAAAGCGGCAAGGAGGCATTGTGTACTCGCCTGGCTGTGTCATTTGAAATGAACCATTATGTGGACAGATTTCCAGCATCACACTGCGCTCAGTGGGCGACGGCACAAAATAAAAACATTCATCTGAAGTCGGATGTGTGCTGCGTTTTATAGAAAGTGGCAAACATTTGCCTACTTCTCGCGTGGTTTGGAGTAATTTTCGCCCCCCCCCCCAGTTCTTTCATGAGGCAAAGCTGCAGGATGGATTGTCACACTTTTTGCTGCAGACCTCATTCCTCTAACAGTCTGCTTTTTTTTTCTCACATGGCAGAATCCTCACACGAGAGAGGGTACAGTCTGCCAGGCAGAGCATAACTAATATCTGCATTAAAATGCTGGAAAAACTCACATATGAACGCTCACATTAGTTATTAAAGATGCAACCGCGTGCACATTCCACTGAACTCTAGAATTTGACGTTTGTTCGAATTAAATCAAAGGCAATGAGATGGTCAAAAGTTTACACACATCTGTTCTAGTTAGGAGTCAAATACTGTTATTAGGCTTTTTAATGCCACTGCTCTCCTTTTTAAGAGTGGTAAGATGGCAAAACAAACAACTTCAAGTAATTTTGATAACAGGAATTAGGTTTCTTATCCAAGCCAGACTCAAATATATATAAAACACCCCCACTAACTAATTCTTCTCTCTTGTGAAATTATCATGAACCTACATTAGAGGTGTGCCGATCGATTGGTCACCGATCATAATCGGCCGATTTTCGTGAAATCGGTGATGATCGGGATCGGCCGATCATTGGCTCTGTTACCGATACCGATCACCTGCATCTCATTTCTCAGCCTGTCTGTCCAGCTGGTCTCGTCTTTCCTTCACTCTGCACAAATGCGCAGCAACAAATGCTAAGCGGTGTGTAACTATAACGCACTGAGTGAATGAGGACGTTTGCATGTTGCGGCGGAAAATAGAAGCAGGTCAAAATGCATC
>CAEGAF010147002.1:0-46417 GCA_903067075.1 Micropoecilia bifurca
TGTGTGTGTGTGTGTGTGTTTGTGTGTTTGAATTTCCAGTAGAGTCTGTGTCATTAAATAAATCAGCAAGGGGATCCAAACAATCATAACCGATGAGAAGGGTGCACTGATACTCTGACCTTGATTTTCTCTACCACAAACATTTACATAATTTCAAACTCTTTCTTTCTTTCTCTCTCTCTCTCTTTCTCTCTCTTTCTCTCAAGCACACACAGACGTAGGTAGTCGAAAGCCTGATCAACACATGCATTCAGAATACAAATGACTTGGTTTCCTTATACTTTGCATACTGTCTTTAGACAAAAGTGGAGGATTGGCTTCGACTCTGCTGGTTCCCTGTCATGTTAAGACAGCCAAACACTGGAACTGGAGTTAAGACAAAAATCTCTTATTTTGTAGATAACAAAAAGTCTAAATTGATCAACACCATCATATAAAATGTATGGGTTTAATTCGGACATTGAGATATACAGTGTAAGTACACACTCTTGTTAAACAGCAAGGTTTTTGTGATGAGAAAGTTTTTTCCACATGTAACCTGAGGTTTATTCCATATAATTTAGTGGAGACAAACAAAAAGTAAAGGCTGAAATAACCTGGATGCATTAGTGTGCACACCCTAAATCTAATACTTTGTTCAAAACAGCTTTTGATCCAATTTAGAATGCAGGAAGGTGTCTGTCATCATCCCACATATTGACCTCCCAACACTGTACCACTCTGCAAAAGTTCTCAAAATCTCTCAGATTTTGATGACATTTCTTGTCCACGGCCCTATTCATGAACCCCACATATTTTCTTTTAAATTAAGGTTTGGACATTCAACATTTTTAATTTCTTGCCATTTTTGTAGAGATTTGAAAGAAGTCTTAGCAATGCTGAAAAGTAAAATCTATCAGTTTTCCAGCAGCCACTTCAGGGTTTGTGGCCAAAACTGTTCAAGATGTCATCCATCCACCTTGACAAAAATCTTAGATCCCCTTGAAACCCTGACCATTATGCTGCCAATACAATGTTTTACTGTGACTGTGAGGATGTGGCTTGTTAGATGGTCAATGTTGTGAACCTTTTAGAATTTTGACATTTTCAAGTTTTGTCTCATCTGACCATAACCTTATTCTTGTTGCTTGTCTCTTGGCAGATTCACGAGGCTTTGTTTTGTCTTTTAATTTTTGTAAGAGATGTCTGAACTTTCTAATGTTGCTATTGTCACATACTTTATCTATTTGTTGATGACTGTATTCCTTGCGCCTTGATGCAAGTGCCCACAAGTAGAAGGTATATAAAAGTGAAAACTTTATGTGCCCTTTTCCTGACTGATACCTTTGTACAATCACATCTTTCTGATTCTCTGTATCATCTCTGCAAGCTATAGCTACAACTAAAGCCAGCAAGCATGGAAAAGTGAGGAAAAGCCAATTTCAGGTTAATCAGATGGGTTTGAACACAAGATGACTTAATGGTTAATTAAATCAGAAGATGGTTTAGTATGTTTACCTTAAGGATGTTGCCATATGCAAATAGGTTATTGCACCTTGTGCAGGCTAAATGTTACACTTTAGGTAGAAAAAAGTTACCTAAAGTAATGAGAGCAAAAACAAACATGCTCTCATTTCTTACATGACAAAAACTTGGTATTTCACAGAGGTGTGTACTGAGAGCCATTGCACCTTCTCATTACCTTTACTATTAGTTAGCATTTAAGTGTTAAAAAATGTTAACTATCTCATTCAAAACACACACATACTGCCCCCACACAGAAATAATCTCCTTTCTCAGGTTTGACGAACACATCACGTCACCAATCCTCTTCTGGGCAGTCGTCATCACCATCTCCAATTAGTGTCATCAAGGCCGTGCCTGCAACGTACACACACCAGGACACCATCACCAGGAGAAAGACAGAGAACATACCAAGGCTACGGTTGCCCCGGACAACAGTGATTGTCCTCTCAAAGCTTGTGCGAGGGGGCAGAGGTGGAGCTCGCTGCCCACCGTCATCTTCCATTGCACAGCAGCGATAACGCAGCTGATTTTCCTAAGAGAAAGACAAGAAGGGTGTAAAGGAAGGAGTGAGAACATGACAGTGGGGTGAGTGTTTTATGAAATGTGATACTGGCATTATTTAGGGGGTAGATATGCTAATGTCTTTGTACTTTGCTTCCAAGGAACCAGACGTATTTATTTATTTTTTTATTGATCTTGATCAATGTAAGTTTTTTTCTATTATTATTTTTCTGCTTCCTCACTCATTTTGAACAAAGAACACTAGTTCCTTTGTACAAAGAATAAAATTATATGCTTTTAATTTTACATATGAATTCAGGCTCCTATGAAGCTTGAATTTGAACCTTTTCATATTTTTGTCATGTTTCAATCACAAATCTATATTTTATTGAAATTATAGATTTCAATACAAAATTTAAATCGTATTCCTAATAATTTCAACATTATTAGGAATAATTGTGAAATGGAAGAAAAATTATTTTCATTATTTCTCCACACAAAAGTCTCAGCAGGAGGACGGACATTTGAATTTAAGCCCCTCAACAGGGACATTGCAAAATAAAATTCAGTGCAAACAGCCCATAAAAGAGTGAACCTAGCAAAGAAATAGAGTCAAGCTGCATGTAATTTGATTAATGGGTTTTAGAGAACATTAAAGAAAAACATGAAGACCAAGAAACACAGACAGGGCAGGGAGAAAGTGGCCAAGAGGTTTAAACACGGACAAAACAACTTCCTAAACTTCGGACAAAACATGGAGCACTGTTCAAGCCAGAGTCTGAAATTGAAAACTGTTGGTGCCGCAGAAAAGCATTCAGTGCTTCACTTTTTCTACACTTTGTTATGTTGCAGTCTTTTCACAAATTGTATTAAATTAGTCTCTTTCCTCAAAAGTCTACACACAAATACGACAGTGGAGAAAAAATGTTTTTGAGATTTTTGGAAATTTACTTAAACAGAAAACCAAGAAATTATATGTACATATGTATTCACAGCCTTTGTCAAAAAGTTAGAAGTTGGGCTGTTTCCGCTGATCATCCCTGAGACGTTTCTATGACTTAGGTGAAGTCCACCTGTGGTAATTGAAGTTGATTGGACTTGATTTGAAAAGGCACACACCTGTATCTATAAGGTCACAGAGACATGACAGTATTATGATATGTAGTTGCAATATTTTAACAGGAACTGTAAAGCTGGTCATAGTTGAAGGTAAGACCAGCCCTGTAAGAAACCATGTTATTATCACTGGTAGAGGCTGCAAAACCATGAACACTGAGGCAGCAGTTCAATTTCACATGAGTCAAAACTACAAACATGAAGCCAGAGACAGAATAAAATAAACCAAAAATGTAAATGCTCTTAATTTTACATATGCTCTTAATCCAAGGTGACTGAGCGTGAGCAATTTTACAAGGAAGAATTTAATTAAAAAAATGTCTTTTGAGGTGCAAAACCAACAGAAACATACGACTTGCAAATGTAATTGTAGCGATAGGTGTTAAGTTAGAGGCTGAATACATGATTTCTGTGCATCATTTACTTTCCACTTCACACTTACACATAACGGTATGATGGTGTAGCATTAAATAAATTGCTGTAATGTGACAAAATGGGAAAAAAGTGTATGAATGAGTTTGCAAGATGAAAGATGAAATAAAGGGAAAAACATTTGTTTTTCATAGTGTATGTGAAGTGTATATTGAAACAAATATAATCTCTTACGACTCTTTATGTTAAGTGATTCGGCAACAACTAGTTAGTATTGCATAAAACGCTGAAACCTGACGAGCCTGAAGAAAAAATACAGCAAAAATAAGCAAGATTATCTGTTTTTGGGGCTGTAAAGGGAACCCAACAAAAGATTATGTTACTATTTCAGTCTTAACTGTGGTGGACTCAGCAAACAAGAGACCATACTGGAATGAGGCACAGGGAGTGAACAAAAGAAAAGTGGTTCATGTTTCTCGGCACACTGAAACTGGGAAGCAAAGATAACCCAGCTATGATGGCTGAAACTACTGTATAATTACAGCCATTATTCCTGAATAATACAAAATAATGCTTGAGAACTTTTTAAGTGGTACTTGTGGGTTGTGTTGAAAAAAAAACACACACACACAAAAAAAAAACAGCATAATATTTTGAGGATAGGTGAGTTTTAAAAAGGTACCTATCAATCAATCTCCTATATACCTTTAGAGGAAAACTTCAGGAGAAAAGCAGGCACCCTGAGGAAATGTGTCCCTCAACACTTTTTTTATGCAACATGAAGAGGAGTTCAATGTTCTGCATATTCCCTGTACTGTATTTCTAGAGTGCTGTTCTTTAGTAAATTCACTTCTTGGAAAATTATCATGACGACTATTATGGTTAAAGTACATTGCATAAACTCTGTCCTCTTGGAAACCTAAAACTGATCTTACAGAGCTTACGCAGCTAAAACAGAGAAAGCATAGAATATTTTCTGTACAGGGAAAAAATGAATTTCTTTGTCAGCAAAAAAAAGAAAATTGACAACACATGGATGTGATTTTAGATGAAAGGATTATGCACCTTCAAATTTGATGGAGCTGGATGCAAATAGGAATTGTGTTAGACTGATTGCAGAGAGATGTCAGCTCTGTGCTTCTGCTTTTGTTTTTCATCTCCCTTTGCATTAGTTTGCAAAGCCGACATTATACATGACCAGCTCAGCAAAGTTCAGAAAAGTAAGGAGCAATCAAGCTTGATAGTCTTTTTCTCTAACATAAAAATATCCCACCAAGCATTAGGTTGTAAACTAGAGAGCTAATTGTCGAATATTTTTATGGCACCTGGATGAAATTGGGTCACCTGTAGTTCAAAATCTAAAATACTTAAGCTGATGAAAACTGAAGATTTTCCACCAAAACAAAGATTAGTTAAGACTCTGTAATCAAATATAAATTATTCAACCCTTGTATCATTTAGAATAGATTCATAAAAAAAGCTTCATTTGTGAAGTTGTTACAGAATTTGTAAAACAGTTAATTAAAAAGGGGGATTTTCCATTTTCTTTCCCAAGTTCTAAAATCACTTCTCCTAAACGAGATATTATGTCACGAGTTGAATGAAGTTACACACCTGTCTATCTGCAAACATGTGGCAACAGAGTGTCAACATATGAAATGCTGAGGAATTTACTGCAGTCAGTGTGAACTGTTGGTAGCCTGGTCACAAAACTGAGCAAAACCTTTTCATTTTAAACATTATGTGTTGTTTGCACAACTCTACTGCTTGTCACATGTTTTAAATGAAGTTTCCAAATTTGTCCCTTGGCTTTTCAAAAAAAAGTGCCCCTTCAGAAACGCAAGCTCCTACAAACACTTTCTCCAAGCTCTTTTTATTCCTCGTTTGCTCTGTGTGCCCCCTCAAGAATACTTTCTCTCCGAAGGTTGACAAGCATTACTACAGTGAAGGCTGTTGGAGCAAAGACTAAAAAATGAAAAACATTGACAAAGGTAGCCTTGTCACATCTCTGCGCACACTTCAAAAAGAAAAAAGGGCAAAGCACAGATCTTTTAAGTCTTATAGTAAGCAAAAGCAAAAAAAAAAAAAGTTCAGGATCTTGTTTTGTAGCCAGACTGACTTTGATGAGAACACTGTGTCAGAGGCATTGAGCTAGACCTTCATGCCCTTGAGGAAGAGCAGTAAGCCCCTTTTCACAGACAGGAAATTGTTGGCAATTAAGCAACAGCAACTACAAAAGCTTGGCTGAGTAGGATCAAGCCAAGGCCACAATTAAAGCCTTTGACACTGAGAACTTTCTCTATACCTGACACTGTGACACCGATACAGCAGTCAGTGATCTCCACATGGTAGGAATGGAATGAAGAGAACACAGACAGACATGGTAACCTTTACAGGAGCTAAAACGGCTACCCACGGTATCTCAGGTTTGCATGATAATGAAGAGCTCTGAATGATTCTGTAGTGTTACTTGCGGTTCTATTCAGACACGACGGTGGATTTGTCTGCTCATTAGTACAATTCTAGTAACGTAGTCATCTCTGCACGACACAGAAGCAGTTTCTTGTTCATTCTAAAAAAATGCAATGCTTCTGCACTTTTCATCAGTTCTTTCCATACAATTCTCAGCTGCTTCTGGACATTCTCATTTACTTCTGTCATGTCAGTCAAAATCAATTATTCTTATGAATCCTGAATTGTCATTCCCCATAAAACGCATTGTCCTCATTTTATTGTTTCTGTCATTACAAACAAAAATGTCAAAACAGTTGTCAAAATCCGTCAAGTTAATTCTGCGCATTTTGTCCTCGTTCTTTCCTGAAAATGTCTCCCAAGCTGAACGATTTCTCTCCACTGAACCTCAGCTCCCACTGACAAGGAAGTGTGCGAAGCGTTCGTTGCAACCCCTGATAAGCCACTTCTCCACAGTCACTCAGAGCTGAATCCCATGAACCCTCAATTGGCAAAGCAAATATGAACAGGACATTGCAGCTTTTCAGCAATGCTGTGACACAGAAATGGAAGGTAAGCAACTCGAAAGAGAGGTGAGGATGCTTGGATTATGGGGAAGGGGATATAAAGGCCAAATACATAGACAAAGTCATGATGAAATTAGGGCTAAAATTGCTGATGCAGCCAAATGTTAGAAAAATCACTCTAGACTTTATCAGGAGAACAGGTGAGTATACTGGAAAACAATTGACACCAAACAATCTACACTGCACTGCAATTTCCCCACAACTAAGAGAAAAAGTGTAATTGTGAATTTCAAATGGTTGTGCAGCTAGCATATAGAGCCGGGTTGAGCATTTTCAGGTGGCATTACCAAGATCAGATGCACTAGGGAAAAAAAACAGAGCCAACTGTCATTATGAAAACATCTTCAAGCCATGACCATCTAAACACGATATCAAGACTTTTCATTTCCCCAACGCTGTCTTGCTTTAGAGAAAAATGTCATCCATTTTGAGCAAGTGGCACGCCTGTGCAGGTTATCCATCAGGTTTTGCAGTTTGTACTAATTGTTTTGAGAGATGCACCAGCTGTTCTGCAAATGTTGAGACTGATGTGAGAAATGTACCAAAAGCGCCTGAGAAAAACTGCAAAATAGCGTTTCTAACCAAGTGTAAAGCGTGCGGAAAAATCCAATTTATTGAATTCTAAAAAAAGTGATTGGGCATGAATAATAAACAAAAGATTCTGGCTGCTGAAGCTTAGAAAACAAATTATGCAGCATAAACTTTAGAATAAGCATTTTTGACATTTTTGCAACATCTTCAGCTAGTGTTCAGAAAACAGACAGACGGACAGATAGATGGCTTTGCGTGACATACCGTGTAACAGGGCTGGCTCAAGCTGTGGTCCTCGGCGTTCCAAGTTGTACCGTTGAAATTGGCCTCAGCTGCCTCAGCTAGCAGGCTGACCTGAGTGTGGCTGTCGGTGTCATCGGTCGAAGGTCGCGCGCTTCGCTCCGCTATGGGTGTCAAGCCACCACACAGTTCCAGCTGAGAATAAAATAATCCAACTTTTAGGTTTAGCCCATTCAGAAAAAAAACAATAACTCACAAGCAAACATACACAAATGAAAGATTGAAAAAGGGAAGCCTGGAAAAACAAAGGGTCTTTCTGCCTCAGAAGTGAGTGAATTGTAGATTCCCAGTAAAGCAAACAGGCTAGAAAAGGTGACTGTAAATTAGACGCTCTGGACTGCTCTCCCCTACTCTCTCCATCTGTATTGTGGCCGTGTTCATCTTCCAACCACATAAAAAATTCAAAAGGCCTGTAACCGGATTCTGTTCCTTGTTACCAAGCCACAGAGCAAAACAAAAAGAAGAAGAAATACAATACTTTTTGGAGGGAATAATTCATCTAAGCAATCTATTTTTTTTATTCCTTACAATGCTTGTGTACACATGTGTATATTATGGATATTATGGATATAAAAAAGTCTTGAAGAAGAGGAAAAATCCTGAGTTATTTCTATTTGTTAGCTATATTATGTCAAAGGGTGATAACATATCATTACACTATTTTAAATTGCAACTCCTCATCTTACGGCAAAACACAACATGTAGTTGCCTTAACTTCATTCTACAGATGCAGTACTGACAAGCATGGAAGGCATTCGGTTTTCTACCTCAACATTCTTATGACTTAAAAACCTTTTAAGAAGATGCCAGGAAGTGGGCCATAGTGATCAGGCTGCTTGCTATTGAGAGATAAATTTAACTTTGTGTGATGAAAAGCAGTGAGTCCAAGTTACAGAAATTAAACAGTAGCCAAAAAGTTAATTACGTCATCTCAAGTTTAAAACCAACCATGACAAGTTGCTTCCATTTGTCAAAGGCATTTACTCCAAATTATCTATAAAATTTCCTTATGCGTCTACTAAATTTATAAGCTTTCTAATTATTAATTAAATAAATATATAATAATCATCCAATTCAAGTAAGTATTCCAGTTAGAATCCTGCAATTTATAAAAAAAAATAAAAGAAAATAAAAAGGTAAATTTTTTTTTAACCTCACTCACCGGCAGTGGTTTAGCAACGCCAATTTGAACAAGCCCATACTCAGTAGACTTCAGCACATGTACAGCATAATCCAGGCTGGAACCCTCCAGGTCAGTTTCATTAACAAACATTAGTCGGTCACCAGGCAGCAGGCGGCCATCTTGATCTGCTACACCTCCAGGAACCAGTGACCGGATTATCAGAACTGTTTTGGAGGCATCCTCTGGATCCTAAAGTTAAGCAGAAGATTGAATAGAACAGTTTTGGTTGAAATACACTTTATCAATTTAGTATTTTTTAAATAAAATGAGGGACAAGCTTAGGAAAATAGCGCAATCTGAAGGTTTATTATAAGAACAAAAGCCAACAAGTCAAATATTTCCGAATAAGAAAAAAAAAGTGCAAATCAAAAACAGTAAAGACAAGACAATAATAACTTCATCCTATGAAGTACAAGAGTGCACATGTCCTCCCTTTCTCCATCTCCGATTTTAATTGGCTCTGTTTGTAATTCCTAACCTGGTAGTCCAGGATGCTGAAGCCAAGTCCTGACTCGCCTTTTTCCAGCTCCACAATTTGAGCCTCTTTCTCCCACATGGCCAGAGGAGGTGACATGGGGGGCACGCCACGCTTCGTAATGTCCTCAGCTGTAGGACAGGGTATGACACAGCCATGATCCAGCTGAGACATCGAGACAAGAGCGAGAGAGGGAGAATGGAGACAGAAGAAGAGGTTTGTGGAAATGCATTAAACTGAAACATATGTTGTTGTTTTTTCTTTAGAAAGTGGCATGCTTCACTGGATTACCGCCTCACCTTGTCATTGAACTCAGCCAGCAGCTCTTTGAGAGTCAGACAGACATCATCATTTGCTTCTTCATCACTGTCATGAACTGAAGGGGGGACAATGCGGCAGCACACAAGATATACTTGCACTGGGAGTTCTTTCAGAACACTGACCACCTCTTTGTGTGTCTGTCCAATGAGGGGGATTCCATTTACCTAGAATCGCAAGGAAATGATTCATGATTTATAATTATTGTTATTATTAAAATTAACAAAAAAACAAAGTGTGGAACATTTTTATATTCAACTCCCTTGTCAATACTTTGAACAACACCTTTCACTTTTACTACAGCTGCCATGAAAGCTAAAAATGTCCATTTTGGTCTCATCTAACTAAAGCATCTCCTTCCACATGTTTGCCTTACCACATACCTGTAAATGGCTTGTGGTGACTTGCAAATACAACTTATTGTGACTTTCTTTCAGCAATAACCTTGCCACACATTCATACAGGGCAAATTTGTGGCACGCAGGAGTAACAGCTGAGGTGGCGACAGAGTTTCCCCATCTGGGTTGTGGGTCTCTGCAGCTCCCCCAAGTTTTCATGGGTCCGTTGGCTGCTGCTCTGATTAATGCCTATTTCGGTGGACCATGACGTCCTGGTAGGTTTGCAGTTGTGCTGTAATCTTTATAACTTCTTTTAAGTTCTAATCCCGCCTTAAAACGTCTCCACGACTTCATTCCTGACCCGTCTGCTGTCTTTGTGCAATAATGTTCTATAACAAACCTCTACAGCCTTCACTAAAACAGCTGGATTTATGCTGAGATTAAATTACATCCAGGTGGACTCTTGACTGCTTATTAAAATGTCCGGAACCGTCTAGTTTTGTCGATCACATTTTTTTTTTCCTCCAACCTTCTTTGTTTCTTATTGTCTGGTGTTCTCTCATTGTTATCCTGATGCTTATGTTATGTTTATAGTGTTTGCTGTTTAATTAGCTTCCTGATTCCCTGTGTAATCACTGAGTGTCATTCTCCAAATAATCTCTTCAGTTTAGGCTGTCTTGTTTCCCCCTCCGTCGCTCGTTGTTTCCAATCAACCACATGCTACTTGTTTAATAATCACCACCCCGGTTTAAATAGCCAACATGGTCTGTTAGTTCCTGCCTTTGATGTTCTGAGCCTTGCTCTCTGCCCCAGTGGTTACGGCTGTGTGTAATTTCATCCTTTAGTTCAGCAAATCACTGTTTCAACATGGTCTTGCCCGTCTCATGCTTGCATTTGGGTCCTTTGCAACCACAATTAATGATCATTCGACTTTGTGGTTGTAGGAAAAGTTCAAAGGACAATAGGAGTTTTACAGAGGGATGCATGCACTTCTCCTGTCTGTCTGATGTTGCGCCTTAGTCGGAAGAGTAGACGGCAAACAACTGAACCCGAGACTGAAACGGGTAACGGTATCAGTCTTACTTCCATTATCTCGTCCCCAGCAAAGATTTTGCCACTTTGACCTACAGGCCCCTCTGGTAAGATGGAGCACAGGTAGTGATGTCCAGCCCGAGCCTCCAGACTGATACCTAGACCACTTGTTTCACTGAACCTCTCCAGCTGACAGACCTACAAAGCGAGTGAAAGGCAAAAAGAGGCACAAAGGAAATCTTAGGTGGTAAAAGATGCATTGGGATGTGGAAGATCATAAAAGATTAAGCAGCTACATGCATGTAATACTGCTATACAAGTCTATGTTTTATGCATGTTGGAATTAGGATTTATCTTTAATAAGGGGAGACGTACAGTCACTTCAAATCGGTGTCCAACGGCATCCTGCCACCTCTTCCTCAGGTTTTCCTCTTCCTCTGGAGTCAGTTTCACACCTTTAAAATGAGCACACACACACACATAAAAACACATATTCATGATACACACAAATCCATAAAGTCTCCTTTATATACACACACATTGTTTGAAGACCCACACAGTCAAATCAATAAAGAATGAGGTCCTATATAAAAATCACCTTGGATCTATTATAGAGAGAAGACAACATAATTCTCCTTGAGGCAAGGAAGAGTGTGAACACACAACTGCTCAGACAATTGTGAGGGATATACACACTCGCAACGGACGCAAGAAGGCATGCATATTCACATGTAACATCTTGTGACTTCCTGACAAAGTTTTGCTTTCTGATTCATCTATTAAAGCCTAACAGCAATCAAGGCCTATTTGTCTGCAGTCTCTAATCAGGCCCCAAATTTCTTCTGTCTAAATAAAGCAATGTATGCAGGCAGAGTGAGAGACAAATCATCTGGAATGAGCTGAATGAGCTGGATAAACACATGATTGCACAAAACTATAAATAGAGTCCCATCAAAGAGCATGGTTCATGGCGCATTGCTGTTTCGTGATCCAAGGCAGAGCGGCAGACCGAGTCCTGTGAAGTGGTTTCCGAGTTGCTGCGCGCTGCGGAAACGGGAACTTACCATCTCTGGGATCGTGTCGGGGTCGTCTGCTGGCATATGCCGCTCGCCGGGAGATTTCACGCAGAGAGCTGATTCCTGGGAGACGGAGGAACACGTTTTGAGCACACAACAAGCAGGCTTGTATTAGAAAATATCTTTTCCTTTTCATGCACAGAGTACAAAAGTTCATCAGCTGCTCAAAGAAGCACCAAAATTAGACTTCAATCTGAGTCGAAACCGATAGCAGAAAATCTCAATCACAGCATTCCTCAGCAGGGGAAGCTGCACCGGTTGATATCTATAAAAACCTCGGCATTTTTGTTTGCTCAGGAATAGATATAGTGTCTGTCTTTATCAGCGCGAAGCACCTGTCTCCTGAATCTTGTTGAGGCCTGATTTGTAAGGGCTGCCTTCATGGAGGCTGTGGGAGTGTCTGAGGGGCTGCAGAGGAGGAACTGGGGGCAAGATGTGACGAAGGCAGACGGCCTTTCTCAGCAACCTCAGCCTGACAACAGGACCGGTCCTCCTGAGCACCTCCATGGCTCGCTGTTCACTGCAGCCCTGAAGGCTCACACCATCCACCTGGGGGACGAAATGAGGAAATCAAATATACAATTGTTGGCAGAAGTGAATGGTGGTCTCACCATTATCGTCTGCAGAGCCGTAAATATCGATGTCAACAAAGTTTGTGCATTAATCTGGCCGTATATTTGTCTACCTTATAATCTGAAATTGGTTGGTTTCTAGGCATAAACCCTAAATTTAAACACAGCTTTAAACTTACATTTTTTTTATAGAATTTTAAAATGATTTTTTGGAGAAATTAGAACAACAAACTTTGTCCAAGTTTCGACTGTTTAGCTGTGAATGTTGAAGGATTTAAATGTGGACTTTATTCTTCGTTCTATTGTTCAATTTCTGCAATACATCAGTACCAAAGGGCGTCAAAGAGACCCTAAGCATGATGCTACAAGCACTATTCTAGTTGGATTAATGTTCTAAGACTTAGGAAACTCACATTGACTCGTACCATTGTTGGTAAAAAGCTCAATCTATCTCACTTCAGAATAAAACATCGCTCAATAAGACACTTGGCTTCCAATATAACTGTTTGCAAATTTCTGTCATTCTTTGTCTGTATCAACTCAGCCTATGTTCCTGTAAAGCTGGTTATACTGTGGCCACTACTGCTATTTGACCAGCTTCTACTTTATTTTCATATGTTAGGTTATTCTGAGCATACTAACCAAATTCCTTTCTTCTGAGTGGGTGCAGTTTTAGCCATATGGTTGCAATTTCGGCACATTTGAGTGTTCAAACTGGTTTCAACCAGCATCAAACTGATTTAGAAACCAAAAGGAATGCCAGCTTTTGTGTTTTAAAGGAGTAGTTGAATATCCAGCCACAGCTGTGGCAGGCCTTGTTTGTTGGTGGCTACAATAATTGTTGGTGTTTTTTTCTTCACATGCTCAAAGACATTATCTAAATTAGTAGATGGAGGAATAACTGTAAAAATGGAAGCTAATTGTTGTACAATCATTCCATCCATTTTCTTTACATCCTTGTCCCTTAGTGGGGTTGGGAGGGTTGCTAGTGCCGATCTCCAGCTAACGTTCCGGGCGAGAGGTAGGGTCACCCTGGACAGGTCACCAGTCTGTCGCGGGGCAACACAGAGTCACACAGCACAAACACACACACACCTAGGGGCAATTTGGAGAGGCCAATAAACCTGACAGTCATATTTTTGGACATGCACAGGGAGAACATGCAAACTCCATGCAGAAAGACCAGGGCTAGGAATCAAACCCAGAACCTTCTTGCTGCAAGGCAACAGCTCTACCAACTGCACCACTGTGCAGCCCTACAATCATTCCACCATGGAAAACTGCCTGACACAAACTGCAAGAGAAAAAAACAGCTAAAGGTGGGAATAGGAGTTAAGTTACATAAACAAGTGCTCTATAAATCTAATGTTACAAAAAAGACAAAAAACATCTACTATGTTTTCAGAAAACTTACAGAAAGGATAATGTCTCCAACCCGCATCTGTCCATCTTGATCTGCAGAACTGCCCTTTACTATACTCTTCACCATCACACCGGCACTGTAGACTGAATGAAACACAACCAAAGGTGTACTGATTAAACTAATACAAAAGATATGATTAAATTCTGGTACACTTCACCTACAATACCTGAGTTCAGGTCTCCTACGTAGCTTGAGATGGAAAATCCCAGGGCCCGGCTATTTTTAGTGAACTGGACACTGAACTCATAGTCATCATTCAAACCAGTGGACTGGAAACAGGACAGAAAGGAGAAAAATGATAAGAATTTAATATCACTCACCAAAATGACATCGCTTACAAAGATGAACAAAGGTACACGGCAAACACACAAACCTTGTCATCCAAAGTGTCCTGATTCAGAGCAGGGGAGGAGAGGTAGTTGGGTTTGGCAACATCCCTGGCAATGAGAAGTTTCACCCTGCTGCCAGCATTTCGCAGCACCTGGGCAAAGTGGTGGTTTTTGTGAACAGGTGCAAATGGACATATGAGTAAGCATGTTTAGATAAAATAGAGAATGATTCTGTTAAAAGACAGATTTTTCTGAATATTTAACAGTTTTAGAAAGAATGTAGCTGGGTTAAACTAGCATGTAAAAACCAGGTGGTATCTTAACAGACAGGAAGTTTGAAGACAAACACTTGGTTCAGTGGAAATAAAGAACTTCTTCTCACCACTTAACAAAAGTCTTCTTATCACTTGAATGATTTTTTTTTACATTTTGATATGTTACAGAAATAACTGTCAAAAGGTTTTACTCCTAAGGTCAATATAATGAGACAAATCAACAAATCAACCTATTGCTAAGGTTTCTATACAGACAGACCTCCTTGTAGAAATTTAACAGTCTATGTTCATCACCATGGAGCCTTGTGGGACCACATTTGGTTGCAATCTCAGGAGTGACTCTAACATCTCTCCAGCTTTGGTCATATAGAGTCTTTAAACACATTCTCAATTGGAATTAGAACCATTTCTTTATAGCCCCGACTGTTTGGGGTCATTGTGTTGCTGGGATGTCAACGTCGGCCCCGGTCTCAAGTGGTCTGCACCAGAGTGCATTTAAGGTGGCATGCAGTGCTTGGTCAAAAAGTTACAGTTTTGTTCTCATGTAAAGCAAACTACCTTTTTCCACACATTTTCTTTGTTCCGTAGATAATTTGTGCCATTTTAAGCTGGAATGATTATGGCTTTCTTAGACGAGAGCCTTTCTCTCTTTCTAACTTCTCTGACTAATGACCTGTTACGTTAGGTTCTGCGGTATGTGTGGACCTCTATGAGCAAAGTATGTGGGGCCATTTAGTCTATCCCATACAATTCCAGCAACATACATAGTTTTGACATACAGTGAAAAACAAATCAGTGGTATGTATGAATACTTTTTCAAGGCATGGGAAATATAACTTATCTGGTTCTGAAGATTGAGTACCTGTGCAACTTGCTCACTGCTCATGCCTGCCAAGTCTGTATCTCCAATATGCAAAATCTGATCGCCGCTCCGCAGGCGACTGTCCTGTGAAACATCATTTGAACAAATAAACACACATTTTTACACAGACTATATACAAAGCACATCAGTTTTTGGAACAGTGCACAGTTTTTATTTATTTTTTTTGCTGATGCATGAAGAAAGCCACTCTCTTTTGGTTTTCTCCCTTAAGCTAGCCTTGGTTGTCCCATTTAAGTGACTAAAGGATTGACTAAAGGATTTACCCTCCCTGCTGCTCCGCCAGGTAGGATTGTCTTGACCATGACTCCTGTGCTGCGTCCTCCAACAATGCCAAAACCAAGTCCTTTCCCATCATTGATCAGCTCTATTATCTCAACATGACGCCTCTGACCAGTCAAAGGGAAGAAGAAACCAAAACAATTTAGGAAGACGATCCTCATTAAGGTTTCAGCAGATTTACAGTAAAACCTCCCATGTAATGTTCACTGTACCTCATGTGCAATAGCAGAAAGGTTCCTGCCCATCGACATGGTACGGGAAATACGAGGAGGAGTGCAGTACTGAAAACAATGAGCCCCATATGTGAGTGACAGCATCATAGGACCTAATGAAACCAATGTCTGATGATAAGACAACCACACATGACTTTAATCATCAAAGGAATAATACTAGAATGTAAAATGTGACCTTTCATAGGGTAGTGTGCTTAAAAAAGAAATTATTTGGTAGCTTTGAGAAGGTGTTAAAAATAAATTGGTCCCTGTCAAAGAAAAGTACCTTTCACCTTTATTACGGGTAGTTTTACATACCTGGGATTCCTTGTGAGAAAAGTTGTCTGGGTAGATATCTGAGAAGGATAATTCATGTGAACCAAAGGAGGAGATGCTGCCATCCTTCTGAAAAGACTTTCGGTTCTCCACAGCCCAAGTGTACGAGTCGCTGTGGCTCAGTGCCTTTAGGCCAACAGGTAAGTCCAGGCATGGGCCACAGTTCAGGGACACAGATTTGGAAACGCCTTTCCCCTAGTTGGACAACAAGAGGTTATAAATGAATGCAACACAAATGTGGAACAAAATAGTTGCAGGGAAAGAACAGATGTAAGAGGAGAATGGATAATGAAGTCAGAAACATTATATGAGGTTACAAAACTAATGAAATAAGGGAAACTGAAATGATTAGGAAATTAGAAAGAGGAGGGAGAGGGAAAAAATGAATACTAAAAAATGCAGAAATATACAAAATGAGGAAAAAAGGAAAAGGATAAGTGGGAGCAAAGGAATGTGATATAACTTATATTCACTTCTCTTAAACTGTTCCTCTGGTCTTAGATCTTCTGTTACAAAGCCTTAAAGAGCGTGCCAGTGAAGGCTTACTTCTGATATGTCTGTTAAAATGGTCATGATCTGTTGTTTTCTTTTTAGTTATCTTGCTTTTCTTTCACTTTAAATTTTTATGCACAAACATTCAAGTGGCTTGGTCCATAAAAACTTCTATTTTTGTTCCAAGTGCTGCCGTGTTTATTTTTCTTATTTCCAAGCAGAGAAGTAAAAAATTTTGATGATTTACAGAGAATGGTACGCAGATTGTTGCAGACGGACTGAGAAGGCAACGTGTTGCTGGAGACAGAGCTAAAGTAAGGGAACAACTACACCTCTCCATCCACTGTTTATTCCTTGGATAACAGGCTGAATTATTTAAAGATTGAAAAAATCTCTCAGCATGACTGTACACCCACGAGGAAGATGTGCATGTTTTTTTGGGTTTTTTTTAAAAAGATTTTTTGGCTCTAGTGGCCTTTATTTGATAGTTAATTGACAGGAAAGTGGGTAATAAGAGAAGGGGGAAGACACACAGCAAAGGTCACCAAGGTCGGGGATCGAACCTGCGACAGCTGCATCAGGGACCCATATGTGGGTTGTGGTTAACCTCTGCGCCACCACATCACACCTCACGGTTTTTGTTTTTCATCTTTTCTACTCTGCTATCTGCTAAGAGATAAGTGCTTTGATAAATCTTAAAGTTGAGTTGACTGCAGACCGATGGATGGACATTACTTCCAACCAGAGAGTTGGAAGTACCAGAACATTTGGCTCTGCTTCAATGGCAAACTGTTTGAACTCTTACATTTGAAGGAAAGCTATCAAAGACCTCTAGACAAGACACATGTATATTTCCATATTGGTAAGATGAACCTCAAACTGTGCACCCATCTGACCACAAATCAATCCAAATATGAACAGAGCATAAATATCCCAAGCATGAATCACTCGCATATAAATATATGGGACGAACATGGCAGTCTGCTGTGGCAACCCCTGCTTTTGCCAAAAGGTTCAACCCCTACATCATGCTCTTGTTTTGCGCATTCCCTTCTGGTGTTATCTAACAAACTGATGGTTTTAGGGTCATTCACTTCCAGAGCTATAAAGAGATGTGTGCACTGGGGGACAAACTCCTAAGTTTCTCCACACAGCATTACTCCAATAAAGCCATAGTTTTTGTATTTGATATACTGTTATTAAAACGAAACTGCAGCTCAGGGGTATCATTCAGCTTTGGCTGGAATTTACTCTGAAACACAATTTCACAATCAAACTGTGTCTTCAAGGTGGATCAGAAAATATCTGAGACGTGGTTTTTCTGATCGGCTGATTTTGCACCTGTTACAGGTTTGTAACTTATGTTGTCATGATTTTTTTTTCTGGGATTATAGTTTTGGTCATCTGTTCTTTGTCCTGATTAGATCAGTCTTGTTTCTCTTTTACCTTAGATCAGTTCTCAGGTCTTTTAGTTAGACTGTATTTCTTATTTACTTCTTGTGTTTTGTTATTCTTTATCACAATTAGATTTATGTTTTCCGAGCTTGGGTTCTATCATCATCATCATCATCATCATCATCATCATCATCATCATCATCATCATCATCATCATCATCATCACAAATCACGACATGTAAGTTTTACGTAATGTCATGATTTGACATTACGTAAAATGTCAAATTTTACGTATTTTTACGTTTTGTACGTAAAAATACAAAACAAACAAAAAAACAGGGCATATTTGGCACCTCTTGTGAATCAAATAAACGAAATAAAAAATGTGCATAGAACTTACTCTTTCAGAGAAAGCTAACTTCTTTTAAAATTAGTCTAAAGTTGGGATGCAGCTAAAACTCTTCTGGAGGCTCATTCTACACTAGCAATAGTAAGCATGGACAATGACAATCCTAACACACTTTTCTTGATATTTTGAGAACACACAGAAGTAAGGACCAAGGGGCTGATTCATTTTTACAGCATGTTGAGATTCTGAAGCACAATACTGGCTGATAGGACCAGGACAAAATGCTGTACAATGAGTGGCACACTGTGCTGTTCAGATAATTCCAGAAAGAAAAAGAAAATGCCTCCATCACTGGTGGGTGTCTCACAAATTACTTCCCAAAAAATGCCTCTGGAAAATTTTCTGAATACTTTGTTATACTAAAACTGATTTTGATGTTAAGTATGCATATTTTGATTAGGATATGATGATCTCACATCTGCTTATTGTTTGGTAGAACTCAATATGATGTCCACAGTCATGATAGAGGTATGCTTTTATGATTTGTACCCTATTCGTTTCCTCTTCTTTGGCTTCATGACATACAGCGGTCTGAAGTCCAATTTTCAAAATTAATAAAAAGAAGTAAACCGCTTCTAAACAGATTTGCACAACTTTACCCTGAGGATATATTGCTAATGCTACAAATAATTTTCCTGGTACAAATTCAAACCTTTTCTATGCTCCAATGCCATGTTTCCTCGGATGCAAATATACTAAATGGCTTCAGGCATATGCAAGATTGCTAATTTAATGACGCTTGTGTGTGAAGGCCATTGGGTATCCTATTAGAGTACACCCCATCAGGCAGTTAGCAAGCTTTGGTACTTACCACTAACGAGTGAGCTAAATGTCTAAATGGTGTCATAAATGTCCAACAGATTCAGATTAAAGAAAAGGTTTGGGAGCCTTCCAGTATGATGAGGATTTTTGCGTAGCTTATTTATGAAGTATGTTCTGCGTTTCATGAATCATACAATATTAAAACTCCCATCTGTTGCAATTAACAACATTAAACACTTTCGGTTTATCTAATCAGCTCCACTGCAACATAGTGGGTCTTCCAAATTATAAACTTGTTGACTAATTAAAGCCACAAATTCTATAAAATGCTTAGTTACTTAACAGACTGTCTGAAGTTGCCATTACTTCTGCTAAAACATTTTAGTTCATCCCTCTGTAAAGTCATTTTCATGCCCTGTCAACACATGTACAGAGTTGTTGAAAGTATTTCCCCCCTTCCATTTTTCTTTTTTTTTTTTTTGCTTTTTAGACCAATAAAAATGCTTTAGTGGACTCATAAAGTAATTAAAAAAGTTGTACATTACAGGCACAATACTTGACTGACCCTATGAGAAAAGGTCATTGCTCCCTAAGAACTAAGAACCAGTTGGGCCATGCTTGGTCCCACCTGCCATCAAGTGTTTGTGATAACTGGCAATGATTTTTTTCAACATTGCTATGGGGAATTTTTGCCCAATGTGGACACTGTGGACTAACATGTCTGCTTTCTATATGTACCAATTAAATATAACTGCAGACATACTGTCAAATACACTACAGTCTCACCATTCACTTTGTAAAAACTGCTTCACAGGAGTCAAAGGAATAACCCCTAATTTCTATACTCTTTTAATGCCAAACATGTGATCAGACAAAAGCCCAAAGTTTTAGAAACAGCAGTAAACATTTAGGATCAAAAGCCTTAAAACAAAACCCTCAGGGGTGTAAGAATGACTATGGAACAAAGCTGCTTTGGAGGCATGATGGAAACCAAAATGATTAGGTGATATAATCTGCCAAATTCTATAGCTGATCATTTTACTGTATATCAGGCTGTGCAAACATATGTGACATTAGGACATAGCTCCAAACAGCAACACAGACATTTCCGCTCAATCTGTGGTCATGATAAGCACCATCGATCCCTCCCACACTCTATCGTAGCTTAAGGGGTAAGCTTAGGTAAGCTGATTACTCATCTAGTTTGGTCTGTGCATTCAGTATTTTGAGAATTCCACCTCTTTCCCCTTATCATTCAATACAAACCAAACACCCACACAAGAGGCTTGTGCTATACCTTCACCGGAGGCTTTGGCTGAGTTTGCTGCAAGCTGAGTATGTGCAGGAAAAGAGGACTCTGCAGGACAGTCTTCAGCACAGAGAGCTTTTCCTGAGTGGGAGCCTCCCCTCGCTCCTTCAGTTTGGCTTGCAGTCTTTCCACAGCTTCTAAGGCGCAACGAGCATCTGCAGAGAAAATTGATTTTAAAGGCTAGAGAGTTCGGCCTTTATGATTTACAAAAAGGTAACATTAGGAACATAATTGTTATTTAACATTAGACGACAATTAAATAATTCCAAATAATTTAGCAATAACTAAAAATATATGAATTTTTCCATATATTTTAAGATGTATTTTTTTGTAATGATGCAAAAAGAGTTTAAAATACAAAGCAAAAGCTATGCATAAAAGATAAGTTTCACATTGGTTTAAATGTTTGCCTATTTGCCTGGTACACTTCACGCTGCTTACTCAGTTGCCACAGATTTTCCACAAAGATTAAGTTCTTTACTTTGACTAGACTGTGGCAACATTATTTTTGCTCTTCGTGTTTAATGTCATGGTTGCATGATAAAACTTCAGCTAGGCTTCAACTCTTATATGGAGTCACATTTAACTAGTGTAAGTTGGTTTCAGAGAAGTGTCTGGTGCTTTACCATTTTCACCTGTCATGGAGTTTTTGGGTGCTTTTACAGCTTTTCTTATGTAACACCTTCTTTACACACATGCAGACACAAAACCTAAGCACATAGGCAAAATAGTGGGTTGATAGAATAAAATTGAGTAAAACAACCCCAGTTGCACTATGTTACATTATTTCCAAAAAATTCATAACAAAAATATTTAAAACAATAAACTACTTTAATTTAAAAAAAAAAGATAAATGATCCCACTCCTGCTCCAATAATACAAAATACTAAAATAGGCCTATTATCTTTTAAATTAATGTATCACTTTGACTGCTTCTTAAATCAACTTAACAATTAGACAGGCTAACTGCTTGGTATCAGAGCCTCTATTTGGCTGATTAACGGACATTATTGTTAAAGCAGCTTTACCTCACTAGCTAAATGCAGCTAAATTTGAGGGAAAACTTTCTTTCAGCCACCTGCAAGACACCAACACTGGCTTTGTACTCAAACCAGGGGTTCTATTATCTCTCATTAGAACAGCTTTAAACTGCAGGAAAATAAGGGATTTTCAAACTCCGTTTTCCAAACCTTTTTCAACGTAATACTGTAAACTGTCCCTGGTCTAGCAGGTTAGAATTGACCCATCCCTGATGCATCTTAGCGGACAACAAAGGTTTCTTGATGTGCTTGTGTGAATTTAGAGACCGTTTCTGCAACACAAAGGTCTTGCAAGCGATAATGTCTCACTCAGATAAATGTGTCAATACTGGCTTGTGGTGTGAAAGCTGACACTAATGCCACTCTGACAATGAACATTTTTAGCAAAAATTCCCATTAACAACACTAGAGTTCCAAAAGACACACTGCAAGGACAAAAATACCTTTGTAGAAACATTTAAGCTTACAATTATTATTATTATTTTAATTTTCTTGGAAGAAACGATATTTAGCATTTGTCCAGTTAATCTGCTGACTAAGGCTTGAACACTCTTCTCTTGTTCATTTTCAATGAGACTTTGAGTGTTTTGTACTGTTGTTTACTGAGGAACAATTGACTTGAAATTGTTTTTGGGGAAAAAAATCTTCAAACTCCTCTCAGATCGTTGAGCACCAATAATTAACTCTCTTTTTGTAGTGCTGATCTCTTTCCAGCCTGGCATTGTTTCATCAAACAGCTGGAGGAGTCACAGACCACTGCTGACACTCAGTTAATTAAATTAATTTGGTAAGCCAGACCTGGCTGCCATTTACCCTCTTAATTACAACAGAAACTGTGAGGTTGGATTTAGCTTTTAATCCCAAAGGAAGCACTACTAGTGTATCTTTCGCACATTTCCTTGAGTATCCTTGGTGATTTTAATTAAACAATTTGCTTGTTTTGTTATGCTGTTTTTATATATTTTCTGTTTAAATAGTCAAATGCTTTTCATGACAGACAAAACTTATAAATAATTGCTGGAACTGTATCATATGCATTTGGATGCATATTCTGATTCTAACTGCTTTACTCTAATTTTGACATTGGCAGAAAGTCGGGGAATGTTGATGAGAGGGAAAAGCAGCAAATATTAAAGACGATGTAGTTGGATGGTCCAAGCAAAGAAGCTTGTATATCTGCAGTAAAGTGACATCGGTGACCCAGAGAAGTGCCAGTGCGAGTTCTTCCAACATTTCCAATGAAGTATAAGTTAAAGTTTGGCCCCAGTGAACTTAATGAGGAAACATTAGGTTGTCTGGTACGTCTCAGAACAAAAGCAGTGGACTGCCAATTGTATCAGGTCATATTGTCCTTGCTCGTTTAGCCGAGTTGGGACTAATGAGCGCAAGCCACAACTGAGGTAATTGTTTGTGGCAGAAGCTAAAACCCTGTAAAGTCCTCCTTGCAAACTTTTGACAGGGGTGTGAGGCCAGCGCCACCTGCTCATGTAACCACCCGCGCCTGCCTGACTGCAGCGGCCATGTCTTAAACCCTCATTTTAAGCCACGAGTTTTTCTTTTTCTTTTTGGAGGGAGAGGAGACGACTCAAATAATACACTCCTACATCTAAAAGGTCACCAAACACACTCACCCATGATCTCCATTATTGTCGGAGGGAGTTCTTCAGTGCAAATTTTCCTCTACGTCTCAAGCTGATGCTCATGCTTGTCCACTTGGCTCCTGTAACGTAGAAAATAAGTTTAGAGAAGCTTTGCAGATTTTTAAAGGTTTTGATTCCATCTGTGGAAACACATTCCTCCTCTAAGATAGAATTTGTAGAGAATTTTGCAGCTCTTTAATAACCTCCTTCCACTTTCCAAGAAAAATAACCAGCTTAGAAGTAATTATTTTACATCTGTTCATTAGCTTGTATCATTTCCCCCATATATCTTCTCCCTCCAGGGTTTGTGCCATGTTTGTTTCCAAGCGCCTTGCTTGTCACCTAATGCTCTTTAGCAGGATTTAAATCTGCTCCAAAAGGCTTTATCCGCCCCTGATGATAATTAACTGGGACACACGGCCTCCCGACCCTTCTGACTTAAGTAGGGATGGAGGGGAGGAGAGTGTGGCTCCAAAGCCTGACACAAGTGACATGATTTGATTTGCAAAACGACGACATGGAAATGACAAGATCTCATCTGAAATCTAATTAGGAGCTAATGATGGGCATCGGGATATAATGTTTATATGGCTCTTATTGCACGTTTAAAAGTTCTTATTAAAGTTGTGCTGCTAAATGGGTTCTAAGACAAAAAAAAACATAAAACTGGTCTAGCTTACGGTCAAATTTCAGCGAACTGACTGCTGTTAATTTGCTAGTCAATCTGCGAAGCTGCTTCTGTAAACAAAGGCGCCATTACTATGACAACCAGACGGACATCAGAAGCAGCGCGGTGATCCGTCTCACCTCCATTGTAGCAGACGATCAACAGGTCCTTGAGAGAATCCCCTCCACCTTCAGCAGTCAGTCCGATGGTACAGATGGACCTTTACAGAAAACAGAACCACTTTTGCCGGTGGATCGAGTTACGACAGCGGTCTGAGACGCGACACGGCTGCCAATAAAAACAGATGAGCACTTTATTTCCCCCTGAATTGAGTCCAGTCAGAGCGTCAAGAGAGCGCCTCGTGCACTGCGCATGCGCACCCCCTTTTGATCTCCAAGCACGAATAGCTCATCCCCTACCGACTGAAGAGAAAGAGCGGTGTGACACATATAATTAAAGATTGTATTATATTTTCTTTATTTTTTCTCTCAGTTTTCATAGATAACTGAAAGAAATCTATCTGTGTTCCTCACAACAACTACAAAAAATACTGCTTGGATTCAGGACAACACGAAAGTATAATGTTTGTTAAACCAGGCCTTGGATCCAGCACTGTATTGGTTTGATTTTCTGTTTTGTTGTTATTTTTTACAGGGAGTTAAAACGCGAATCATAAACTGAGAAACTAAAGAACCACTTGCAGATTCAGGTCAGCATTCCAAACACCAGTTGATCTAAGAATGTCTTGAACGTTTTGCTAGGAGAGTTGAAATTTATTTCTGGTTAATTGCTGTTGGAATATACCTTCTAAGTAAATGGGCAGAAACGTGAAGAGGCATGTAATTCAAGCTGTGTGAAGTCCAAGTGAAATTTCCACAGGTAGTGATAATGTGAGGAGTTATCAGCTAAGTAGAATCAAATGTATTATTTAGCCTTCACACGTCCTTAAGAAATATTGAGAAACATTTCAAGTTGAATACTATATGCTGCTTTTATACGTCTTTAGAATAAAAATATTGCCCCATGGACGCCGCCATGTTGCTTAAGCTGCAATGCATTCTGGGTAAATGAAAGGCTAGTTCGCCTAGTGCTAATTCCGTCCAGCTAAAACAGCAATGAGTAACATTCCATTTCAATTTGAACTGAAAAGTGGCAATGTAAAAATCACAAGGAGTTAAGAGGAGGAACAAAGAGAGGAAGAGAACGGAGTTTGTAGATGAAGTTGGTGTTTGTGCTGATGTTGCCAACTTCAGCTTCATAAATGAAACGATGAATGGCGGGTACTGCAGGTCAGAATGTACGATCCGGGTAAGTTATGGACGTGCACTGTTAAAAGTTAAACGTTGCATTAAAAATGCAAACTTTGCATGATTTTGTAAATTATGTTAATTTAATGGAAAGCTGGCATTTTAATGGGCTTCTCTGGGATGGATTAATGCAACTTTTAGAACAACTTTGCATTAAAAGTGTAATTATTTACCGAATGACACTTTATGACAATTGTCATAAACATTCATAAAGATTTCTTTATGTTCATGACAGGTGTTATGTCATGTTTTTGACAGTGTCATGTCAGTCTTATGCACACACCCATTCTGATAAAGTATTACCAAAATCTTTATTGGTCACTGTAAGTACATAGGATATTCAGTATTTGAACTGAAGTACATAAATAAATAACATTTTTGAACATATTCATATTTTTTGAAATACACTTGTAATACCTTTTAAATGGGCAAAACTCAACAATTTGCATGCGTTTCATTTAATTCCGCTATCGATTCAGGATTTTCTTGTTTAGTAAAATTGACTAAATCATTTACTTGACCCTTATGACCCAGATCACATTACTTCATAAACCCTCCAAATAGCTTTCAATGTCAATAAATTGTGGAGACAATGGTTTTCAAAGGCTTATTCATTTGGCCTGGCAGATGTGTCTGCAGAGCAGCATTTCAATGCAGACTGTAAAGTTGGGAAGGCATAACCATTTAAATTGGTTTTGCTTTCAAGCACACACAGAAAATTGTCATGTATTAATTAATTTGCAGCAGCAGCAGAAATGAAGTGTGATACCACCACAGACAAAAGCAGCAGAAAACCTACAAACCAGAGAAAATGACTGTTAACTGTCATGTATATTTATATCTTAGTCATTTTAGTTGTAGCTAGCACATTCATCAGTTTTTTTTCACAATTTGAATGACTGAAAATAGCTTTACAATTTTTATTTATTCTTTTCTTTTATTTATTTCATTATTATTATTAACCAAGTCACAAGTTTCAAGGTTTAGGACTTGTATTCTGGGTGAGAAGTCAAGTTCTGTTCAAAGCATGTCATGGAAAGCTCTTACTTTCCTCTTCTCTTGGGCCAGCACTAATTTAACAAAGCAGGGTGGAGGTGTAGAGAACCTTGATGAGAATAATCCTTGACCTGGATAAATGACAAGTAATAATATGAATTATTTTCAGTTTTAGTCTGCAGTGAAAATCAACAGATTGGATCTAAGTATGCTATTTCTATTCCTGGTATTTTTTTGTGTGTTTTGTTTTAATCTTGTACAGTATATTGCTGTTCTTGTAAATATAGATTTTTATGGATGTTTAACTTTTTTTTACCTTTTGTGTGAATCTACATACATTGATGCTGGTGCTAAGACACACTCTTTTATTGTTCCCACTGGACAATGAAAGATATTTACATTGTAGCCTGTTCTACTTTAGAATTTGTGTTTAGGCTATCGACACAAACAAACATGCATAGATGATAAATGCATTTTATATATTTATTTTTTAATTCATTCATTCTTTATAGGTCAATAATCACGGAAAGGCTGTAGGTTATTTATAGTCTGCACTTTTTCCATGCTTTTGACCTTTCCAGGCAGAGCTTCCTTTTGTTTATTCAATTAGGCCTGCCTCAAACGTGAATTTATAAATAAATTTTCATTTCCAGAGCTAATCTTGATTGTCTTCTCTTCACCCAACTTTTTCACCTCATTGCATATTTCCTCGTGGGTTTTGAGCCATGACTCTCACGCCATTTTGATTCCTAAACTGGATTTGTGGAGCAAATCTCTAGGTTCATTTTCACATTTATAAAGAAAGTTGTTGCCTAAAATCTTAAGTTTCAGAACCTTATTGAACCATATTTGCTATTGTGATCATCAGAATGTCCAGTCTCTCACTACTCGACCCCCAGGGTTTCCCTCAGCATATTATAAGCCTGGCAGGCCACCAGGCTTTATTTGTGCCCATGTCTAATAATGTTAATTTAGCTTAGTTTGTTTTTAAATTATTGCCTTTTTTTACGACTTTGTAGTTGGTGTTTAGTTATTAATCTTCCAGCCTTCCAAAAATGCATAACAAGTAGTATTTTCAAATTTCTTGTCAACTTTAAATATTTTTTAACGCAATAACATGGCGGCTGGCTGGATGACTGGGCTAGCAGCACCATGCTTAGCAAGTTTTCTGGGGGAAAACTCTGACCCCCTCACTCACAAACTCACAATACTGTAATGACTTTGGAGAGTTCCCCAATGAAAAAATTCTGAGTATGGATTGTTCTATGACTGCTAAATGGACCTTACCACGCTCCGCCCAGAAACGCTCCTCGAAAGTCTCACGTGACTGCATGTCTCACAAACAAAGCCTCGCGGTGCTTAGTTTCTATGTGTATGGGTGATTTCTGTTGGCAAATGTTCGAATGTGCCTAGGCCTGATACACGGTACTTGGTGGCTAACACATTAGCGTGGCTAACACGATTACAGTTTATTAAAAAGCCTTTTCAGGTAAAATAAAATCTTTAATGTATGTCAGATATGGTGCACATTGCATATTAATCTGATCAGCTAACGTAAGACAGTAACAGACAGGCTTCAAGGTGTAGAAGTTGTATTGGTACTGCCATGCTGTACTTGGCTAAAAGGTTTTCATAATGGATGTGTTTATTATTGACGTTCTTTTTTTCTTTCACTGAACACAAAGAAAGCAAAGCAATAATACTTACACCAGCAGACACTCCTTTGTTCTTATTGATCCTACGACGGTTGAGCTGCAAATGCGGTCATCCAAGCAAGACATTCGGTTTCAGATTTTGGAAATCTGTGAATTTTAGTTCCACAAATACGATCAGGATACCTGACATCGCCTGTACAGATACTCCACTGATGGCGGAGAATCTGCTTGTCCACAATGTACATTAGCATGTGTTTACTACTGTAGGTTGTGTTTGTGAGACGTAGCTGTGCTGTGACAAAAAATTGGCATTAGCCAATGAAATGCGGTCCCTGTGGTAAGGTCCATTGTTTATATCTCTTGAGACTCCAGAAGCATGAGAGCTTCTAGAATTTTTTTAATTCACTGAATTGTGTATTTCTCACTGAAACTGGTGACAGCATAGAACACTTGGCTTAGGCCCTTGATAAGCTTCTTTCAAGTTTTGTCAACTGTACTTATTTTAGGTACAGGTTTTTAGGTACGGTTTTTCTTTCTAAAAGGATCTGTGACCCCAGCACTGAAACCACATTGGTATATTTTTCAGTTATTCATGTCTTAGTAGGGCTGTATAAAGAACCTTTGTCCTAATTTTGCTGGTTCCCAGAGCTGTGTGATTATAACATCCTTGATAAAAAATCAATCAAGGCTGTTTCAACCTTTTTTGGCATACATGCAAAACAGTGTTTGTGGACACACCATGTCTCACTGTGAGACATGGTGGAGGCAGCATCATGCTGTGGTGATGAGTTTCTTCAGCAGGGACAGGGAACCAGGGCATATCTAATTTTCATTTAAAAAATAAATAAAAAATTCAAAATGCCTTACTTTCCTTGCAAGACAAGAACTTTCGAGGTTTTAATGTATCAGAGGCAGTACAGTCTCTCTCCTGGTAGAGCCACAAAGCAGCAACAGGAGCAACAACAAATCAGACGCAGACTCGTTGGTGTCCAGTGACGCTGCCTGTAAGGTGGAGCTTTTGTTGCCGTCCACCTTTCTCGCCAGAGGACTTATTTTTTCCTTTGGCCAGCCTCTGCGCGTTTTCACACGGCAGGTGGAGCTCTACGTCCAAAGATTTGGGAGTCAGGTCCAGTTCCGTGTTTTCCACCAGACAGACAACCCCCCCCCCCCTCCCCCTCTCCACTTCATATCTCCCTCTTTTCCCTTCCTGCATCCCCCAGGCAGGAATCATCACCTTCTCTCCCAAACCCTCCACCCCCTTCGCTGCCCGCCCCTCCTCGCCTGCCTGCCTTCCTGCCTGCGCCGTAGCGGCTCCTCCAGCCGGGGCTGCGCTCTGATCGGCCGAACATTCGCCGCGCTCCTAAATTGGTTTGTCATTTCTGACCCCCTCCCGCCCCCCCGTCCCCTCCTCTCCTCTCTCTCTCTCTCTCTGTCTCTCTTGCTCTCGCTTCCTGACCACGGTCCTCTGCTCCTCTGCTCCGTTGCGCCTGTGGACTTCAGCTGAAGTCAGTTAAGAACATAAGGAGAGAGACGGGGGAGGGAAGAAGGGAAGGACCGGGATACAGACAGACGGATAGAGGAGGAGAGAGAGAGAGAGAGGGAGAAGGAGAGAGATACGCCTCTGTCCTCCTCCAGCTTCTCTACTGGGCTTGTAGAGCGTTTGGACGGAGTAGAGCTTTCTCCCCCCCCCTCTCCTTCCTGATCGGGATCCTAAGCACGCAGCCATAGCTTTATCCCCATCCCTTCCTGGAGGAACACTTGTCCGAGCTCCCCCCTTTTTTTTTGCACCAAGTCCGGAGTCCAAGCAGCGATCATCAAGTGAAACAAACCGACTAGGAAGATATATTTGAGTCCTGCTGCCCGATAAGAAACATCGCCTCTTCTCCGTGCTGGATGTGTACATATTTGCCCTAAGATCTCTTCTGCTGGTGATTGGGTAAGAATCCACTTTTTATTTTTTTATTATTATTATTATTCCCTCTCAAATGATGCAGATCTACGGAGACATGAGCGGCGAGCGTCTTCCAGACCCCCTTTAGGCTGCATGTCAACCTGTGCATCTGAGCTGAGATGCTCTACGGCAGCGCTGACTTGGATGCCTATGGGAATGTGGCCTGCGATTATTGCGCTTACAGAACTGGCCTCTCTGTGGGTAACATGTTCAACACGGGTTCGCACAGGATGCTTGTCCGTTGGGTGGGGGGGGTGGAGATCGCGGCTGCGTAAAGGGCGTCGCTCGGATGTGACTCGAAGCAATAAGCGATGATCCCTCCATTACCTCTCCGGATCCCCAATCAATGCGATCACATTATCCCCGTGACGGCTCCCGTCGGCCTCGGCGTGTGTACGCGTTATTATTCTGGTGCTGAACATCCGCATGTATCTGCCTCACTGCAGGGCGCGATTACACATCACATGTACCTTGGCGTGATGGATGGCAAGACTAACGGCTTCGCCTCTTGTTAAGGGGTTTCTCTTGTTTTCATGCGGCTGTCACTCGCGTGTTCCGATATGGGAATGCAGTAAAGCTCGCAGGGCTCGGGGACGTGCTCGGGTTTTTTTTTTGTCAGCCGCAGTCCAGAGGATCCGAGAGAAGAAAAAAAAATAACGGTACTGTGTTTGGGATCAGCAGCATCCAAGAGGCCGGCGCACGGCAGCAGAAGTCAATCATGCGGATTCACGGGTGAAAAAAACAACAACAAAAAAAACATTGATTATATTTACAATAGGAAGGCATCTGGAGGTTGGGTTTGCAGATGACCTTGGTGTATAACAGTAAATTACAGAAGGTGGCACACTCCTGCAGATAGAAAAAAAAGGAAGAAAAACCCAGCCACTTGCTTCAGAATGAATTTTAATAAAATTGAGAAACAAGTATTGCTTGCCTAATCCTGTTTTACTTCCTCACTAATGATTGACTGGACGACTAATCAGTGATTTGGCAGACAACTAATTGCAGATAGCTGCCATTTAAAGCCCTCCCCTCTTCAATAGGCACCCCTGGTGTCTGAGAGTCTGCTTGGGTGGCTGTGTACTGGCCTATTTGAATCACATTACCCTCAATATCCAAATGGCTCTTAGCAACAAATTTTCCAACTCTTTGTGGAGATCTTATCCAAGGGGAAGCAGGATGGATGATAATATGTTTACAGGGCGATGCAGCAGAGAAAGACGCCACAGAGAAATCTGTTGAGCAAAAATGAAAGTGGTCACATTTTATCATGTTACACGGTGCCTGTTGGACCATATCGGCTAAAAGAGAGGCATGTTTCCTTGGAAATGTTTACAGCTTTAGATAGGCTGAGTGTAGATAAATGGATTTGGATCAGGACGCTTTGCATCTGATCACATTTTGACACTGCTCAACTTCAAACCTTGGAAGTATTTAATTGGGATTTTTTTCAAAAGTTTTTTTTTAATTTATGTAAATTTCCTCTAACTTCTTTATTTTACAGTACACAACACACACCAATTTAATTATGCAATGTGTTGATGTAAAGAATTGCTGGAAGAAATTTAGTGATTCACTGATATAAAAAGTTGGGCCGATATGCGTTTTATTAATATGCGATATTAATAAAACTGTTATGGTCAATAACAATTTCTTTACACATATATTTTATTATTGTTTTGACAACGTTGGGGAGGGCGGGGGGGCCCTGGCCATAAACAGATCGCAATAAGTCAAAAATAAATATCAGTTGTTCATATTGGGAACATACCAATATGTTAAAAAATTAATGATATTAGCCAATACAGATGTCAGTGCTGATATATCGTGCACTTCTAGTTAAAATAAGTTGCCAGTGGAAGTGTTGTCACACTATTACCTCTAATGCAACATAAAGTCATATTAGTCATATTAGTGCAGTCCATCTGCAGACTCACCTTGAATACATCATCCCTCCTGCAAAACATTTTGGTGGCATCAGGCTGGAAGGTTTTTATTTCTTCACAAAAAGTAAGGAATCTTAGAGTTGATGGGAATAAAGATGAGGGTAAATACAGGGGATTTCTGGAAGAAAATCTGGTAAAGGCTGCAGAAGTCTTGAGACTGGATGGAGAGTCACCAAAAGACTTTGAACATACAACCAGAGCCACATTGGAATAGTTTAGATTGAAGGATATGCACATGTTAGAACGACCCAGTCAAAGTCCAGACCTTAATACAATTCACAATCTGCAGCAAGACTTGGAAATTGATGTGCATAGATGCACTAAAGCAAATATTATTGAGCTTCAGCTATTTTGCAAAGAAGAAAGGAATTTTAGTCTGTAGGTCTGCAAAGTCAATAGTGCCATACACATAAGATAATAAGCAGGAACCTCATGCCTAATTAGATGTAATTGCAGAAAAAACTTGGTTAGAAAGTATTGACTCATGGGGTCCGTGGGGCAAGGCAATTAGTTGAACTGGATTTTATTTAAGGGCATCAGAATAAAATGGGTCTGAATAGAAATGAATACCTTCCACTTTGTAATAATGCACCACATTGTGCTAAGTGACAAAATGTTAAAAAGTTCAAGCGTTGCAATACTTTAGGAAGGGACTGATATTACTTCTTTCCAAATCCTGCCTCTATTCACCATGTGTGTGTGTGTGTGTGTGTGTGTGTGTGTGTGTGTGTGTGTGTGTGTGTGTGTGTGTGTTTGTGTCTGATTTCTGAATCTGTCTCAAACAGTGGAGAAAGATAAGCTTTAATAGTTTTTTGTGTTATCTTGTCTAAATGGTTTACTTTTCTGACAGGCTCAGATAGCCTCTCAAGAGCCAGCCGCAGGACGTTTGTCAAACAGACAAGTGTGAGCGCGGGGTTGTTAAAGAACAACCAGAGTCGTGTTCGGTAACAACATTCATGTGGCACCAATGTTTCTCAGCCCCTGAAAGCGTACGATGAGCAGCAGCCGACGTCCAGCATTCTGCTTACTGTAGGTCTGTCTGTCCTCCCATAAATTAGGTCACTGCTTCTTTTCTGTTATGATGCAGGAGACGGCTAAAGATCCGTGCTGAGGAGAAAGAAAAAAAAAGGAGAGTGAAGCACGGTGGTTGTGCTAATTCAGATCATTTTTGCTTGACTTGAAGACCTCGCTCTCCTTTGTTCAGAGCTGTTAATATCGCAAATACATTTGGTTTAGATTTGGAAGATTCCATGAACAATATCTACCCGTGAAACGGAAGGAGGTCGTTATTGGAACAAGGGATCGTCTGTTAAACATCTTCTGCTAACACAAAAACCTCCAGATAATGAAAATAAACCTTGGCAGGCAACACGATTCATCTCAGACAGACAGCGTTTGGGAAATGCACACAAGAATATTAAGACAAGCAGGCACATAATCAGTTTTGTTACAACTGTAACCGCTTGTTACTACAGTCAATTTGCATTTTCAAGGGGTAATGAGAGAATTTCATTTCAGCATTTGTGCTGTTAGTTCAGCTTAGTGACTATGCAGATCCCAAACTCTGATTTACCGAGAATTATTTAGAAACAAATGATGGCAAATTGGCAGCTTTCAGTCAAAAAAGTGGCTCACATTCCTTTCTCACACTGCTATGAAAATATATCACTCCCCCTTATAGATTTTCTCAGTTTCTCCCTTTTTTGTCACACTTGTTTCAGATCATCAAACAATTTTTAATTTAACAGACTGAAACAAGAATGACCTCAGGATTGAGATCAAAATGCAGTTTCCAAGTAATAATTTAAATTGTAAAGAGAAAAAAACATTCAAACCAACATGGCTTTATTTGAAAAAAGTTATTACCACCTGCTTAATGACTGGTTGTGTCAACTAATGTTGACACAATATTTGTAATTCAGCCACAACATAAAGTTTTCAAGCATCAGTAGCATAATTGAGTGGTGTAATCAGACTTTGACTACACTACTGTTCTTTTTTTTGTACTAGTATTTTTCTGCATGCATTTGGTTCCAAAACGATTCATTTTTGTCTTGTCAAAAATTGTCCAGAAATTCTTGGAATCATCAAGGTGTTTTAAGGTAATGTGAGATAGATATTTGTGTTAATTTTGGTCAGTAATGGTTTTCACTCTAGCATGGATCACATTTTTACCAAGTCTTTTTCCTGGTATTAAATCCTGAACACTGATGTTAACTGAAGATGTTGTTTTGCAACCTTCTGAAATAGTTAACAGTTTGCTCTTGGAGTAATTTTGGTTTGCTGGCCTCTTTTTTGAATGTTCTGCTCTGGTCTAAGTTTTCTCCATTTATGGACAGATGCTAGCATAGTTTCCTGTACTCTCAAACTCAGAATTTGCTTTGTTTCTCTTTCCAGATTGTTAGGTAAAATTCTTTCTGTGAAAGTTATCTTTTGCTCAGTAAAATCCAGATTTATCATATTGCCTGGTTTGCTTGGATAGTTTTTCCCTCTCAGTTAATGAAATCAAGATTTGGAGACACTGTTTGCATTTACTCAGATCATCTTTGTCTGATGTGAACTTTTTTTGAAGATCTGAAACACGACCCATGTTCCTTGGCGGTGGAATAGGATTTATGGGTGACCCAGAACAATTTAACTAAGACTGAAAATTAAAAAAAATACTTTTTTGTTGCAATTTCTAAATATTTAGTTTACCCATTCACTCTCCATAAATATGTTACAATTAGCAGTTATAATTCTACATAAATACAGGAGTTAAAAGCATCTTTCAAAAAACTGATAGTATCCTCTACTTTTGCAGAGAATTATATAAAAAGAATAAAAAGAAAGACAGGGCATTTTTTTTTATCCTATTGTTCTACAAATGATTTGTTTACAGCTTCTCCTCATTTGACAGCATGGGAAAGCACAAGCCCACCTCCTTCCGGCTAGCGGGTCTTCTCTACCAGCAGCCTTGGCTCCTGCCGGTGCCCACATTCATGTGAAAGAAGTCGGATATTATTTTTGGGGTGATTAAGCTTCTCATAAGTGTGTGGGAGCTGTCTACTGAAGGTGTTCAACTTTCTGATTACAACTCTTTAGAAATATTGAAAAATATTCTCTCTTTTAGAAGTGACTGCAGGCATTTTTTTTAAAAGTAAGGTGGGCTTGGCCAACATTTCAGCAAGCTGTGTGGGTTTTGGGACTTTGCCAGGAGTGGGAGTTTATAATGTCTGCCTGATGGTGATAGACTGCATTTAGCCTTTATATTTTCTGTGCTTTCACTGATACTCTGAAGACCATTTTTGACCTATTCAAATTATCATCCTGTCGTTGGCTTTGACATTGACTGAACGAGTTGGACAGATGCATTCTTTTTGTGTTTGTGCATCCTGTTTGCAGTTGTTATCAGATTATTGGAAGATAATGTTGCACCCTGACCTAATCCTTCAAGGTTAGAGTGTATTCTGCCTCTAAAGCTAAGGGCTTTTCACCTCCCGCCTTCAGCTGATAAGAGCTTGAGATAGGCTTAAGGTTGCTGAACTTATGCTGACATTGCTGTGTTTCTGTGTTCTATATCTGCCTGTAAAGACAAAAGGGCTGAGGAAAGTAAGCAGCTCTCTGTGTCCTCAGGTTCATCTCATAAAGGAAGCCTCTGTCAGCATGGGTGTTGTAGTCTGTTGTCCTCGCCAGGGTCTGCAGCCTGCTGTCTGGAATCACATCCACCTGTTAGTTGCTGCTCTTGGGTGCTGCGTTGCAGGCATTGTACCATTCTCAACACTCTTACACTCCAGGTGACATACTCGCTCACATACTCTCACTGATCACAAAGACACTTATTTTACATATATTTCCACCCAACTACACCCATCCACCAGAAATCACATAAATAATCAAAATGGATGAAGGGTATGCAAACACAGATTACTGTTATAGCATTGTGGCTGACTACTTTGATGTTAGATGTTGTCTTTATTACTAAAGTCAATCACGCAATTAGGATTCCGTCTTGAGATGCTCTTTTTTTATAAAGGAAATCTGCCTTGGCACATCTAGGAAACCTTCTTTACATAGTATGTTTGAAATGCAGTAAACAGGACAGACCAGGACAAAGTAGATTGCAGGAGACTTGCGAGCTGATACTTGGAGACATTTTTCATCTAATCTGACGAAGGTAGAGCTGTTCTACAAAGTATCGCCTCAATTCAGTAAATAAACAAATAAAATAATTTATTTTAGTTCACCTTACAGCAGAAACTGCATATGGACCTACCACATAAAACCACTTTAAAGTACAATTCAGTTTGTTTAAGGTTAAAACACACTGCTGCTCTTTAGTGGAAGTTCCTTGCTGTGTGACTGCCTCGAGGGTGAGCCCTAGATGTTACCCTTCCTGAATCAGGATAGTTTAGGAAAAATCTACATTTAGGAGTTAGAGTAGACCCAGATCTTGAAGCTTTGGGAGCATTTGGGAACAACATGCTTGAAGAGGCTCTGACTATAGTTAGGTTCAGTTGTTAGCTTGGATTTTTTTTATCTTCAAAATGAAGATGATGAAAATAAAGACTTTGTGCTTAAGAGACCTGGTTGTAGTGGTGACATGATGGTTGGTCACTGTAGAGGACATTGCCTGTTTGCAGTAGTGGGATTTGAGATGCGGAAGGTGACTCACCTTGTGGATGATCAGGTTACTCTTGTATTCAAATGTTCTTGATCATATCCAGTTTTGTATTAAGTTAATTTATGCTTGGCAAGCCAAAGGCCTGTGTCAGAGAGCTTCTTAGATAAACATTAGGTTGTGTTTATTATGCCCGCAGAGACAACCAGGCTCTCTGCACAAATAAACCATCACTCATGAGGCATAGGTTGTAAAAAGAAAACAGCTTTCATAATAATATTAGTTTTTAATGAAAACACAGCTGTAGAATTTAACTGCTCTTTCAGTGGTTTTTCATAAAGCCATGATGATTCCATTTGATTGATTCTTTTGAGTGCCGAGTTTAACCTAATTCAAAAGGCCTCTCCTGTGCTAGATGACATCTCTCTCCTATATTAAAATAATGATCCAAGATTCTTGCCTGGCTTCCTCATTGTCCTAAAGTACTTGGTCATGTGTTAACATATCCGTTCTCCTACCCGTCGCCTCTCTTAAAGAAGAAACCAGACTCTCCTGCATTTTCCATCATCGCCCTTAACTCATTCGTCCTTTCTTTATGCGTGAAATCCCTGTCGCTCTCTTCGCCATGCGGCCAGAGTATAGTGCTTTATGATTGGGAAAAGGGAGAAACCAACTGTGGACAGACTCATTCATTGAGTGACTGTGATTAGAACTGCGCTCCACGGTGAAATGTCTAACTCTGTAGGGATTTTTAAGGGCTCTAAAATGAACCCACCTCAGCTTTTTAGTGGTCTGTAGTTTCTGTGCTGTTTCCATATTGTTCGCTGTTCGACTGCCCGCTAATGCCAGGTGTTACGAGCTATTTGTGAGGTGCTGAAAGTGATCCGTCTTGTTTTCCTGCTCACTGGATATTGCAGCGTTAAGCAGTGCAATGTAATCGAATCTTTAAACAACATCAGGCGGTGAAGCTGAAGGTAAACGGTAAAAAACGAATCGCACAGATGGTTTAATCTGCTTGTCCTGATAAATTTTATACTGTGTCTGTCAAATACATTAATGCTAATAATAATAATATTAATAACAATCATAATAATAAAAGTACATTGAATTTGCATAGCACTTTTCTAAACACTTGGACACTTTATAGGAATCAAGTAATATTGGAAAAAGAACATAAGTACATCAAAACTATAACAGAAGAACACTTATAAATAACACGTTAAAAAAATATGACAGCAAAAAACAAATCCCTCCCCCCAAATCCCCTACATCACCTATCATACATCAAACAAATGTATAAAATTGTTAAAAATGCATATTTTGCATATATTGGATATATTCAAATTGGTTTGACTAGCTAGATAAAGTAGTGCAAAATTGGGAAGTGGAAAGAAAATTATATTTGTTTCATTCATGTTTTCACAAATACAATCTCAATCATGCAATTATATTAAGTCCATTTAACTTTGATACCCCAAAATAAAGTAATACAATCAGTAAACAGAATTCTGCGTTGAATTTAATCTTAGCAAAAATCCAGCTGTTTTGTGAAAGTCCTGGAGATTTGTTAGAGAACATCAGAGAACAAACAGCATCATAAAAACCAAGCAGGGTGAGATATTCAAGTCCAAACATTGGCCCTCTTGCAGAGAACTACTAAATCCACAATCTGAAAATATAAAATGAATAGGGCAGCTTCAAACATACCAAAACACAGTCGCACACCTAAGAACATTAATCAGACAAGCAGCCTCAAGGCCTATCTGACTCTGAAGAAAGAGCAACAATACACAGCTCAGGTGGAAAATTCTGCTGACACAACAGCTATTAATTGTGTAGTCCATAAATCTGGCTTTTATGGTAGAGTCCCAAGATTGTTGATTTGTTGTACAAAAACCAAAATAATTTCCCCTTAGTTTGCCACAAACCTCATAATCACACCTGAAAAGAGAGGCTTTGGTTAGAGGAAGCAAAAATTTAGTTTTGTGAGCTACATGTGAAACCCAGAGGAAACCCTAAACAAATGATTCCTCTTTTTGAAAAGATTTGGTGGCAGCGTTATGCTATGGATTTCTGTATTATAAAGCTCGTCCGAGGGACCCAACAGGGAAGATAACAGAGTTAAATACTGGACATTTCTGGAAGAAAATCTGACAGAGGCGGCGAAAAAGCTTGTCATGGGGTTGGAGGTTCGCATTCACCCTCAAACAGGAGAACAATCTTCGGCACAGTGCCAGAGCTACAATGATATGAGTTGTATCAAAGCATGCCCATGTGCAAAGTTGTCACAGTCCAAGTCCAGGTTTTCATCGAATTGAAAATTTTTGACAAGATTTGAAATTGAATGTGCACCAAGGCTTTTCATCCAATCTGAGTGAGCTGAGTGTTTTTTCTTTAATGCAAGGAATAACGCAATAATGCAAGGAATAATCTCTTCCAGCCAAAGCTGGGAGAGATTTGCAGATGTGATTGCAACAACATTCCATCTTAGAGTCTGAAATGCATGCCACACTTCTCAGATTTTTAAAAGTAAACAATTTGACTATGTTTCATTCATACCTTTCACTTCTCAGTGATGCACATTGACTTAATATATCCGAAATATCCCACTAAAATGCATTTAGGTTTGCAATAAAGACAAACTGGTCCGTCAACTGACATATGGTAATTTGTTTCTTGCTTAGATTCACAAGCGTTACTGATTAAGTCAGATATTTTTTAGCACAAGACAAAAGAGCTCATTTCCTGTCACATTAAAACAAGGAAGGGGCTTATTAAAGCAGAAATTTTCACAAATTTAATTAGATAATCTATTTACTGAATTAAACACGTTTCAAAAACACAAAAAGAAAACCCAGCTTGTAATTAGATATATATCAGCTATACCAAACAAATAACACACAAGAATAGAGGAGTTGTAATGACAGAAGTGATTAATGAAAATTAAGAGTACAACCCTATAATTATCACATCTTCAGACCCATGATTAGAATGAAAAGTTCCACAGAAAGCACCAGCAATGTCACCTCACAGGAGAAGGTCTGTGGATCACATCTCGCCTGTGCAGGACTTCTTTATGCAGTTTGGATGTCACCCCCCCACCCCCTCCTTTCCTTCCTGCGTGGGTTTCCTCTGGGTACTTGGTCAGCCTTTGCATGCATGTTAGGTTAATTGGTGACTCCACACTGACCCAAAGGAGTTAGTGTGTGGCTATTTTTCTTGTGTTGCAATCTGTCTTGGGTTTATGAGTCTAAGTGGGATAAAAACAGGTATTTAAAATGAATGATAGTGTTTTACATTAAAATTCAGTATTACAATGTCTTTATAAAGAGATTTTTTTGGACATCCCTTTGATTTACATGTTAATGAAACAGATGTAGATTAATCTATTGAAAAGTAGCTGGAAACTTAATTAAAAAATACAATTTTAGATTCTATAAAGTGGATCTATTTTTTATTTTTAAAGTTTTTATTGTGCTAATATTCTATATTCAACAGTAGAGAGAGCACAGAGAGAAGGGAAGGACATGCAGAAAATAGTCAGAGGCCGGGAATCAGACGACCTTGTTTAGGATTGTAGCCATTATATCTAATTGTGTTAGTTTTAATACTATTGGTACTGTGCTGGTTTTTCCTCCAGGTCAGTGTTTCGCAACCCTGATCCTCAAGGCACATTGGCCTGCATGTTTTAGATGTTCCCCGTATTCAGCACAAATTATTTCCATTGACAGGTGTTTGCTGAACTGCAATCAGCTGAAACATGTAGGGCTGTGTGCCTTGAGGACCAGGGTTGGGAAGCACACAACATACCATGGGCATCTCACACCAGCTTATGCCTAATGCCACCTAACTTTGTGTAAGTGTTGGGAAAGGAATAACAATAGACTAGAGCGGGTATATGATGCTTCAAAACCAGAATACAACAAAGAAAACCTAATGAATATAAAGTAGGTTCTTTCAGGATTTTGCAAATGAAAAAAACAGACTTTGGAAGTATTGCTGCATTTGCTGCAGAACATTTACAGATGATACACAATGCATATATACATATAAAAATATATTTGAAGAATCTGAAGACATCTCTGTTGGTTGGAGGAAGATAAGGATGTAAATCGATCCTAAAAGGATCGAAAACAGACATGACTCTGGAATGAATCATTTCACTATGCGTTTTGTACACTGTTTGCACATAAGCAACTAAAAACTATTTTAACTGTTACATTATTGAAGCTAATTAAATTATAAATCTCAACTGCAGCATCTTAAAGTTGCAATATGGCACTCTTATAAACAGTCTGCTTTTTAACAAGTTTGTTAAAACCATGACAATATCCTGTCAGCATAGTAGGAGACAGATAATATGAGAACAACTCAAGAAATGACCAGTAACAACCAGGAGGGCTTTAACACTGTCAATCACCCACGTATGAGGAGGAGGGGTGGGAGTTTGAAAGTACACCATACCAACATTCAAACATAGGGGTGATGGTGATAGCCTGCGGCTGCTTTGTTACTTCATTTTTGCTGTAATTGATGAAAACATGACTTTTGCTTTCTATTAAAAAAAATCCTGAAGGAAAATGCCATACGCTTAGGTTGCTTTGGTTGGCAGGAGATAATAATCCATAGTAGACCAGCCAGTCAATCTCCAAATAAAAAAAAATTAAAAAAATAGTAATCAACTCAGTTTTTTATTCTCAAAAAACATTCAGTGTGGCTGAAGCAAAGGAGTTTTGCAAAGAAGAGTGGGCCAACATTTCTCTGTAGATAAATCTCATTTTCAGTTCCTGAAAATGCTTCACGTCAGTCGTTGGAAACGTTTGAAAACTGCATTATGCACAATGTTCATGCAAGTCGTCTATCTGATATTAACATTTATATGAAGATACTGTATGAAACATATAAGTGTGACAAGAAGTTACAGGTACATTTTCACACCGCTATAGGTATGCATTTCTGCTAACGCCTTTGTTCTTGTAACGCCTTTAGTTCAGGCGCTATTCCTCTTTCACAAAGACAAAAAAAAAGAAATTCATACACTGCTCCACACTTGTCTGCTGTGTCCTTCACCTCCCTGTGCACCACTCAGAGCTGTCACCAGTCAATAGACACACATGCATACATGCATTTCCTTCCACACGTTAATGTGATGCACATCAACAGCAACCACTTTCCTTTAAACAAACACGCTTGAACTTGAGTGCATAAGATCAGATACTTGGAGGCCCCACATGGACTTGCCTGCAGCTGTATGTTTACAGGGGCAACATAAAAAAAAGCACAGAGAATGCCGAATCAATTATTGTAAGTTGCTTGCTCGAAGGTCTACTGATTATTTTTGGTCTCTGCAGGAAGGCCTTTGCAATAGTGCTCACCCCCGTCTCCCAGTCCGGTCTCTTTAAACGAAGCATTTCTGTGTTGTTCTACGCGTGAAGCCAGCCGGCCAGTGTTACTGATGGGGAATTCTTTGCTTTTGTTTGTCGGTTTACTGTAGCGTGCCGAGGAGGCCTCGCTTGTTTGGAGAATGGGCTTCATGGAAATGAGTCACACACAATGTGATGCAACACAGCAGATCAGATTTGAATTATGGGGCAGTGAACAATGAGGTCATCGCGGGGCTGGGGGCATAAATCTCTCGGTGGCATGGAGTATAAGACGGCATTCCTTGTCAATGGAGGAAACTACCGCAGGGTTTCAAAAACACAGGACTGTTTAAGGACTTGGTGCAAATAAAAGACTGAGGCAGAAGACAGTTGTAAGGGGAAGTCTAGATTGGCTGTTTTATGAATAGTGCTGCCTTCAATTACTTTAACAGTCATGTTTCGCCGCACAGTAAAATGTTTGTTGTAGTTTATTACAGCATGTTGTTGAATAGATGCAATTTACTCTTTTTTTTTCTCTTCACTTTCTAGCACTTGCCCGCCTCTCATATCCCCAATGCTGCAACCAATGATATTTTCCATATCTTTCCCTTCTTCAGCAGATTGTCTGCAATCAGCGTCGGCTGTAATACCATCATCCCTTGGCCCCTCTAAAATTTCTTGCTTACTGGGCTTTTACTTTAACTGCATTACATACATCTTCCACTCCCCTGTTCATCTGGTTCCTTTCAGCATAAACCAGGCCGAAAGATTTGACTTGAAGCACGTTGATGGGACTCGTCGTTTGATGGCAAATTTGGAAAACAACGCTGTCATTTATTGTGCCTGCTCTGTGGCCCGGCTGTGATGCTGATTGATATCGAATGGCATTTTCATTCGGAGTCTTTGGGAGTGAGAATATGTGCCAGAGAGAGTATTGATCTGTAGCTTAGCTGTTCGTGTAGCGCGATAGGATGAAGAAAGGAAAGAATGACTACATGGTCATGCTTGATCAAACAAAAGTATAAGCAATAAACATTTGAAACTTTTCACATTTTGTCAGCCACAGTCTTCAGTGAATTTTTTTTGGATTTTATTTGAAAGATCAGCACAAAGATTTTTTTCCCCTCCTTCTTCTTCTTTTTAAAATTAAATGTCTGTAAAGTATTGTGAGCATTTGTGTCCAGTACCTCTGAGTTAATGTTCTGTAGAACTAGCTTTTGTTGTAGTTGCATCTGCCAAGGGTCCGTTGATCTCTGCCAGCTTTAAACCTCTGGTGATTAAGTTTTTTGCTCCTGATTTTTTCTTTTCACAGATTGTCAAATGGATTCTTGTATTTACTTTGACTAGACTTATCATGTCTGTATGTTTAGGGGTAATGTGTTTTGTACCCAGGATCACCCTGTATTTTGCTTCACCCTTCTTCCCATCAACTCTCACCAGCTTCTCTGTGTCTGCTGACAAAAAAAGATTCCCACACAATGATACAGGTGCCATTGTGTTCCTTTTGGGGAATGGTGTTTCAAAATGATGTGCAAAATGAATTCTCTTAGACACACAAACTTTCTCATGATGACCATAAAATGTAACATTGAGTCTTATTGGACATAAGGATCTTCTTTGCTGTCTGTAGCTTAGGGAAATCTGAAAATTGTCCTTTCTTGAGCTTTCTTATGATAATTGCTTTCAATTTGCAAATTTTCCATAATTATTAGTAAAGCTGCATAGGAAGGTGATAACGTGCAATACAAATACCACCACACTTTTCAGTTTGTAATTTATAAAAGTTTTGTTTTGGACTAACATGCATCAGTATTGTCTTACTTCTTCACAGTAACTGAATTTTGTGGCTATTTGCTAACAAAATGAAAGGCACTCTAACAGTGGCTAATGGTATGATAATGTAAGCCCTGTCACTTGTTCCTTTTTGCATCTTACCTTCCACCTTCTTAATTCATCCACACAACCTTCAGGTGCAAATCTAGCACCTTTCTCTGCCCAAGTTCATTCTTTCGACAAGGAGAATTCTCAAATCCGCTGGGTTCCTTTTAGCACATTTACAACATGTGATTGCAGAATAGACTGCACAAGACTGAGGCTGACATGGTCCAAGTGTCTTCAGATAAAAGCAACACGCGCCCTTTGGTGTGGATGCCTCCCTGGCAATTTGTCCCTGAAGTATCGTTCACATTGTGTAATAAAGTCATTTTACCACCTCTGCGTTGTGCAAGGGAACCTGATAGTGTCACACAAAGACAGATGACTCGGACCATAGCCTGTGGGCCTGCAGCAATAACTAACAACAGGCCACGTGCCTGTTTTCTAAAAAAAAGAAGGAAAAAGTGTTTGCATCCTCTTTGCTGACAGGCCTTTTTTGAAGGCTTTTACTCAGATAGGATGATAAATGATGGCAGATCTGTCATAGCTGAAAGGGAAAGTGTAGGTTCAAGATCTTTATTGGAGGATAGAGGAAGTGAAGTACTTGTTGACCAATATGGTCTTTTACAAAACTATCTTTGCACAAAATTAATTTACCAAGGTTTTTGCTATGGTTGGTTTATTGTGTGCAGAAGTCTGGATTTCTGAATGCATCACAAGCATTGTACAATCAATCAAATTATTTCTATAGCACATTTCAGCAGCAAGGCATTTCAAGGTGCTTCACAAAATCTCAATCTCTCCTCAGGACTGGGTACATGATTAATAATGGTGTGGCATTATTAAATCCATATTATTTAGTTACAAAGTACTTTTTTATTGAGTTTTTCCACCTTAACGTTTTCTGAATTTGATGTCCAGTAATCAAAAGTAATTGGACACTTGAAGGAATCAGTAAAATAATATGATAATTACTCAATTCATAAGCCTATGTAATCTTAACCTTCCTGTTTAAATATTTTTTCAACATAAAAACTAACTTACATGCTTAATATGAGAGTTAGTTATTTCCTTTTTCTTACTCTAAATACTCATTCAATATGAATGACCAGTAACCAGTGGTGGGAAGTAACAAAGTACAAGTTTCGTTACTGTACTTCAGTACATTTTTTGAGTGCTTTGAGTAACATCCGAGGGGATAAACTTAAGTAAAACAGTCCTTCTGCTTAACAGTGAATGTGGTTTGAACAGCGTAATAATTGACCAGCTACAGTCAGTGTGTCATATTCTTTATGCTTGTTGTTCCGGCTGGCAGGCAGCCTAGCCAATCTGTTTTGATATTCTCAGTGGCGCCCCCCAACATTGAAAAATGCTGGCTCCTCCCTTAGCCCCCCTCCCTGAGAATCAAGTTCTATTCATACAAATTGTCATCTTCTTCATTCAAGACATGAATGTAATAATCAATAAATGCATAGAGATGTATAGTAGGAAAAAGACAGACACAATGCCCACTTTACAAATTCAACAGAATTCTGCTTTAGAAAATAGGTTCTGTTGTAATTATAAAATTCTGAAAGCACAACCAGCCCTCGAAACAAATGAATACATGGTGATAGGAAGCTTGGAAGCAGGAGCTAACACTCTGAGAGCTGCTTGCACGAGCCAGACGTTTTGCTTTCTGGTAAGTCCTGAACAACCAGCACTTTTAATTTATCATTTGCTCCTTTCTTCCTTTTTTCACACTCTCTTTGTCTCCTTCTACTGATCTATATGAGTCACATGGGTGACTCATATAGATCCTGGGTATATTGCGCCATATTCTTTATGCTTATATTGAATTAGAGACCAAGGGGATAGCTGTGGTTTTTAAATGAACATTAGGAGGCTCCACCCTTTCAGAGAAAGCTTCAGCTTCACCATAAATCTCCACCAACAGGCATCGACAAAAATCCTAGACTGTTATGATGCAATCTTTGGATTACGGCATAATTACAAAGGCTAATACATGAAAAACGATCACGAAAGCATATGGCAGAGTCCTAATTACATCCAGAGGACTGATGAATAATGGGGATGATGTGGGACAGTGAGCCAACCGCTGCTTCTCACAATAGAAAACACTATTGTTTTCCTGTGGGAAAATGTGAAGCGTGTCTCGTGTGAAACCTACTCTTCTTCTGAAAGATAGAACCAAGAGGAACGGAGGAAAAATAATGGAAAGAAAAACTCATCTCTCCACTGTTCAGCAAGGCAGGAGCACCCTGACCAAAACCCTTTTTTCCAGTAGCCCTCATAAGCTCCTAATAAAAGCTGAAGCGCTCTCCTGTTTTCCTTTGTCTTTAAACATTTAAAAAATATATGATTGTAACACATACTACTGATAGCTTTCAAGAATACATTAGCAGGAAGAAACAGAAGACAACGGATAGACTGATGTGATTAGGAAGATCAAAAAAGCACCCAAAAAAGGACTCTTCTGTTTCCGTTTATAGATAAAAGTGGAACTAGAACAATAAGAAATTCTGTTAACTAAGCAAGAAATGCCTCAGTGTTTTGACCTTATGATAATAGCTCCCATTGTTTCCCAATGTTATTAAAAAATCTCCAGTTCAGTGTGAGAAGAAAAGCCTTTAAACTCTTATTCGTGCAGTATATAATGGAGGCGTGTTAACTTGGTCTTTACAAAGACAGAAACGCATTTTGTTTGATACATTTAGAAAATCAATGCTAATGGGTTTAATATTTTTTGGACTGTAATTTAAATGGTAACAGATTAAAATTTAAACATGGATAAATAGCTTTCAAATATTGAAATATTTTACAAAACAGTTTTTGATTCATAACCTTACAACAATGTCTTAGGGATGCACTCGATGGATTATATATATATATATATATATATATATATATATATA
>CAEGAF010147005.1:0-11457 GCA_903067075.1 Micropoecilia bifurca
GCATGTTGGTGGGATTGAGGAGGTCTTCGAAGTATTCCGCCCACCGACCCACAACGTCCCGAGTTGAGGTCAGCAGCACACCATCCCCACTATGAACAGTGTTGGTGCTGCACTGATTCCCCTCCTGAGACGACGGATGGTGGACCAGAATCGCCTCGAAGCCGTACGGAGGTCTATCTCCATGGCCTCTCCAATCTCCTCCCACACCCGGGTTTTTTCCTCGGCGACCACCCGAGTCTGGTTCCTCACCTAGGACCTGTCTGCCATGGGTGACTACCAGGGGCATAAAGCCCTAGACAGCATAGCTCCTAGGATCTTTGGTACTCTCAAACCCCTCCACCACGATAAGGTGGCAGCCCAAGGAGAGGCCCAAGCTTCATTAATTCAAAATTCTTAGTGTTATTGTAGGTGGTAATTGCTGCTGGCAGGAAAGATTTCCTGTAGCAGTCTGTAGCGAAGCTTGCAGGTTTAGCTCCTACTTACTTCAGAGGACAAACCACCGGGACGCTTCGTCTTGCTTCTGGGTTTGCCTGGCTTTTTTTCCGGCCAGCGAACCATTGCGCCACCCAGTGGTCCTTTTTCAGACCACTTAGTCTCCTGTACCGTTCAAAAACGCACAATATGTCTAGAAATAATTTTAGGATATTATAAGGAAGTGCAGAGATGTATCGTTTTCCAGCGAACTAACATATTTGCCACTTCGGCTCAGTGAGAAACGTCAGAGGATAAAAACACTAAACTCCGAGCAAAACTCTGATGTCCCAGCTTTTACTAGCATGTAAACGCACCATCTACACACAAATCTTGGGAGCTTCCCAGAGGCGTGAAATGAGTCTCAAAAATAGTTGTGGACTCGGAACCAGATTTGTGTGCAACTGCAGTTTTGTGTGTGTGTACCAAGTGATTTGTGTACTTTTTCAACATGTATAGGCATAGGAGAAGGTTTATTTTAATTTTAATTTTTACAAATCGAGTATTATGCTCACAAATCTTTTTACACACGCACATATATTTTGAGACTATTTTCACTCCATAGTATTACAGCAAATTAGTGGAAGCGTCTGACTAAAGACGCTGTTTTTTTAAGACGACCTCATGAAGAGGTTGAGTAGGGTTGTCCATAATTTTCTTGCTTTTATTTAAAATCCTCCCTTGCATCATCATCTCCAGAGGTTCCACAGTTATCAAAAAAACACAACCAGAACAGAACCAGCCGTCTACTTCAGAACTTTGCAGTACTGAATGACCGTCACTAACCGTGCATGCAGGGCTTCCCATTTAAGGATCTCCTGCCAGGCCTGCTCATTGTTCTGATTGTGGATTTTAATAATGTTGGTCATGTCGTGGGGAGCGAGGTCATCATCCCGCCAGCGCCATCTACAAGGTAATATCAAATCAAAAGTCCCAAGTCATAAGGTTACCATCTACAACACAAACACAAACAAAAGACAGCAGCAGAAAATGAAATGCATTTTAATAAAAGTTGAAACAGAATAGCGGTTCTCAACGTGGGCGGTACCGCCCCCCAGCGGGCGTTCAGAGGACGACAGGGGGCGATGGCGGACATTTTTACAAAAGGGGGGCGCTGGGATGCCTTTGGGGGGCGTTTGGTCGAAGGTCAACTTTACACCTTAAATGCACAACAATGAGACTTTAGACTTTGAGCAACTTGGTAAAACTGTCTTGTGTCACATTAAATCATGCTTGACTGCAACTGTATTGATGGCAGCTTGTTAAGAGATTTTTTGGTATTATCATTTTGTTATTACTTTAGTTCATCTTCAGTCTAATGTTCAGTTTAAAGTGTCTCTTTCTTCTTTGTGTATAAACTGACATGAAGGCCACATCTGCCTGCTCGTCTTCATGTGAAACAGTTGACTGTGTGTTTCCCAGACCTTGGGTTGTGTTTCCACAGGTGTCTTCTTATCAACCGGAATACTCCCTACCTTGGAAGCTGCCTGTGTGCAGTAATAATTTATGTGCTGTCTTTCTTAGCGATTCTCCTTCCTTTTGCTTGATAATAAAAGACAAGCAGTAACCAAAGGTTTTGAGAACGCTCAGTGAACAGCTTGGAGGAGCCGTTTGTTGAGTCTCTCCTTCTGCAAAAGCTTCGCCATGAAATTCACATGCGTTGTCTGTGGTTCTTTAAATGAAGGTTCAAGAAAATACCTATCACAGCTCTTCTTCTATTCAGTGTTTGTAGCTTCTGTTAACTTCTTGGCGCAGCTCCTGAATGGCGTCAATAAATGAAAAATAAATCTAGCAACAAGAAAGAAACTAAAGTGGACATAGCAATAAACCAAGAGAGGATAATAATAATCAAATGGAACTAAATGGAAATGAATGAAGAACAAAATGCAAGAATAAACTAAGAAACTAAAGTAAATACAGAGGAATAAACTGGTATGGCAAGACCTTTAGAGCAATAATTGTGTATATGTGTATTCATCATTAAATGAGAATTATGATCTCATTTAATGATGAATACACATATGACAATGTTACTGCATGTTACACATCCCATCAATCTCCTCCCTTTTTCAAAACAGTTTGAAGACAGCTGGACTTTGACTTTCCATTCTTGATTTAAGTAGGTATCCAGCAACTTCATTTGAGGAAGTCATTACATTTCACTTTTAATTATGTTCTTGTTAGGAGGAAATCCAAAGTAAAAGGAAATGAATGGACAAGCTTTGACAAAACAGGAACAACAACCAAGTAGAGACTTGTGTTTAAAGGGAACTCTACATTCTGGTTGACAGAGGAGCAAAAAAGAAACTAATATAAAAATTCTGAAACCTCCATGTTTCACACCTAACATCTTTTGTACCAACCAATGCCCCAATGCCCTGATCTACAAAGATTCCAAATAAGGACTGGTAAATTGTGTAAAGAAAAAAAAGTGCACAAAAATATGCACACGACTACAAAGATTGACTGCGCAACTGATTAGAGGAGCAGCAGTGGTACACTGGCCTATTGAACCTTTCTAGACCGGAACGTGTCGCCAACGACACGGCCAAATTTGCAGTATCGTAATTCCGCCACACGTAGCGCTATCTAAAAAATTCCAACGGTGTCTTAAAGGGGAGACATTGCACTTTCCAGCCAATATCGGGTTATTACGGTAATTTCACAGCTGCTACTTCAGTGAATGAAATTAATCCCGGGTCACTCGTTTAATAGACGGTTAATTGCAAAAACACCTTGCTGGATATTGAAAGTTCCAGTTGTTATGGATAAATGGGTAAATATATGATCTCACAGGACATTTAGAGAATTACTTACAGTTAAAATAAGGAAGAAATATATAGGCAGACATTTGAAACTTAGGCGTAAAAAGGGTTGAAGGAGGAGTTAGTGTGAGCCACTGGCTCACTACACAGAAAATGTTGGAGAGGAGGAGCGGCCAGAAAAATGATTAGAAAGACATTATGCTGGTTTCATTAAAAATAGACGCTCCTCATACAATATACACATATTGTTGAACTTAGTATATTTAACACATAAACAAGATTCAGCCATTGTCACTTTAGATGCTGAAAAAGCGTTTGAAAGTGAATTGGTCATTTTTCTGTTCAATATTAAAAATATTTAGATTTGGAGATTATTTTATTAACTGGATTAAGTTATTCTACACATCACCAAGAACAACTGTTACTACCAACAATGCAACCTCATAGGACTTCATATTACAGAGGCACAGGACAGAGTTGACTCTCTCCACCCTCGTTTTCCATTTTTTTAACCCCTTGCAGCAGGAACTCGTCAAAACTCTCTTATAAAATGTATTCCAATTAATTTAACAGAACTGATAATGTCCTGTTTACTACTACGAGATCCATATTCTTCAATGACAAACCATCAAAAGAATTGTCAAAAACATGTAATTCCTCAATAAATTGGAATAAATTTGCAATTCTCCTTTTAAAGCATTTAAAATGGGAGACGATCCAAACCAAACCCAACCCTCTGAGCTCAAGTCATATTACATATCTTGAGATTAAATAACCTCCTAGGTTGTCAGAACTGTTTAATAGTAATTTCATACCTTTTCAACAATCAATAAATGGAAATTCAATAATATTACCAATATATACATCACTTTGGAACAATCTCACAATAAATAAAAACTTCTAATTTTTAGCTTATGGGTCTCTAAAGGCATTACATCTTTGGCTATAATAAACTCCTTTCATTTTCATAATTAATTTAACAATATAAACTTGATGATACTCAATTCTTAGAATATCTTCATGTAAAATCTCTTATACAAAGTAAATATGACCTGGAACAACTCATTATAGAACCTAATTCACAAATTACTGGACTACTTAAAATTGCATCTCAAAATGAAATTCAGTCGAGATACAGAATGTTAAACAGGATTGATTCAACAATATTCATACCTACTTTAAAATGGCAAATGGATCTGAATATAACCCCAGATGATGACTTCTGAATTAAAATTTGCAATAATATCTCATATGACAAAAAACTCTTAATCTTCAGCTCATTCAATAATAAAGTACTTCACTAAATCCACTACACAACTCAGAGAATGCATAAAATGGGTTTGGCTCGTTTGACTTGTGCAGAAATTGTTCACAAAATACCCCTGACACAAATGTTCATACTTTATGGAATTGTTGAACAATCTTGGACACAAGTATCTCCAGTAGGTTTGGCTGCCTCAGTGTCTGTGCTGCCCTGTGACAGGCTGGTGACCTGTCCAGGGTGACCCTGCCTCTCGCCAGAAACGTTAGCTGGAGATACCAGCACCTCCTGATCCCCCCATTAAGGGACCAGGGTGTAAAGAAAATGGATGGAGGCATCACCAACATTATTTATGCTGTCCAAAGACTAAACATCTACTTATAGTTTTAACCATTGCTAAGACCATTCTTGTGAAATTGGAAAACAAGAAACGCCATCAGCCTTATACACTGGAAGAATGTACTCAATGAACACATTTTAATGGAAAAATAACATTTGTGTAATAGATTTTTATAAGCTCCTCACTTATTCATAATTTGACTTATTATTGTCATTATTACTTGTTCTTTTTTCAATTGCTCCACATACTGATAATGTCATTAATATTACCATCATTATATACCACACCATGTATTTTGTACTTTTGTGTAAAATAAATTTCTATAAACAATAAAATAAAAAGTCCTCCCAACCCCATTAAGGGACAAGGGTGTAAGACAATGGATGGATGGATGGACGGATGGATAAAATAAAAAGTCATACTGGGCATTACAACGTTGTATACTAATTTAAATGAATTGTATTATTATTACTGTCACACTAGGTTTAGTCATGGTGTATTTTGTTTTGTGATAATTGTATTATTATATTAATAACCCTTTTCTGGGCTCATGCAGAGCATCAAACTGAGTGTCCTGTATACAGTGATGGTCTGTTGTCATTGATCTGTAGCCCTGCAGCTCAAAATCAGCAATGCAGGAAGAGATTTCTAGAACATTTTTGACAAGCTATGACATATGTCATTTATTGTAAATATACCCCCAATACTCACCGTAGTGACCACTGCGCTCCAGTTTACACCTACTTTTCGAAAGTGTCAAATATAAATGCAACAGGTCCAGCAATCTGGTTCAGTTTTACTACATTGTATTCAGGGAGGTCAGTCATTACATTTACATGTCCTCCTCCCATGATTTGCTACTTTCTGATGATCAGCATATGTTTTCCATATTCATGAAGACAGAGACGTTTTTGCGCCTGTGATTTTCATTTTGCTATGCAATCCTTTTTGTATATTATTTTAGATCAGGTTTGCACATGAAATCCATGCTTTTAGTTGTTTTTATACAACTAATCCTAACCCTTTTCTGCTTAGCGTTCTTCTATTGAGGCCAGATTTGTGTAGTTCATAACTAAAAGGTGTCCTGAATGAAAGAAACTGATTATGTCAGATGAAGGAATAATTATCTTTGTATGCCGCCTGCAGTATATATGAAATCAATGTTTGATCTTGAGAGAAAGTGTCGCTACACGACTTTACTTCTGGCTCTGCAACTACTTACACACAATCACGTCTGGTTTAACAATTAACTCAGAAAAATAACCAGAATAAAATCCTAATACAAAATAATATACTCATTATTGATTATAGCCAGCTAATTAACTCCATTCCTAGATGATTCTCTGGAACAAAAAACAACTTTACCAAAGCCAACTAAGAGCATCTATAGATTTAAAATTATCTAGAAAACATGTGTAGAGTCCTAAATAAAAAGCATAATGTACATCATGTTGATGTCTGGGACTAACCCCTTCCGCAGCATGGCGTTCCAGAACATCTGCTCTGATGGGTAGACCCAGTTCTTTTCTGCACCGTGACGTGGAATGTTTGACTCCTGTCTGGAGACGGACAGTTCAAAGGGCTGACCTGGAGCTGGCGTTTGGTTTGGAGGAGGCATCTGTACAGAGATGGAAAAAGTTAAACCACTTCATAACTTCTTTACAGTCAAAACTCAATGGCCAACTGAAACACATTAAAACAGATTACATGCAGAATAACCATAATCTGGATCTGAATAGTAACGTAATCAGAGACAGTTTAGAAGTCTACAATAATTAAAGCTACAAGCAGCATCAAGCACCTGCTGGAGATCTGGTCTGCTCCGTGTTGTGATATTTTATTGGCCTGCCAAACATTTCCCACATGTAGGCACTAGACTAGGCAAGTCTTGAAAATTAAGCTTAGTCATGTTAAATTCAGCTCTGGTGTAAAGTCACAACAATTTGGCTGAAATGACTTTCCTGATGGAAGTTATAGTTAGTTTGATGGTTGACAAATATATGCAATTTTGGTACAATATTGTAATCACTCCAAAGGGATTTAGAGGCACAATTTGCAAATGGTGAGATTCTGAAACTCACCACACATGTATGGTTGAACAAAAATTGGACAGTTCACAGTGGGATTCAACATAATCATGCTCATATACAGCTTCAAATTTAAGAGTGAGCAAGTAAAAGAAGATCTGATGTTTGTTTCAAAATGGTCAGCTTTCTCTGGGGTCTGGACTGTGGGTCCTACAGACTTCATTGTAGGTCTTAAGTTACATTTATTATCATATTCAACAAAATTAAAATAGGCTGGTGAGGCTCCTTTGTCAGATTAAAATTACCTTTTAAAAATGATCTTTAAGTGGGTACTGAACAGTTTTCATTATGCTTATGCATCTGTATTAAAAATCTTTTATTGGCCTGATGTAATATTCCAATCTCAGCTGTCGGTTTTTATTGGCTGAATGTGGAAAAACGAGTTTGACTTGATTTACTAAAATAAATGGCCTTTTCAACTGTATATCCATCCATCCATCTATTTCCAACACACTTGTCCCTTAGTGGGTCAGGCGGTGCTGGTGCCTCCAGCTAACATTCCAGGTGAGAGGCGGCGTCACCTGGACAGGTCACCAGTCTGTCACAGAGACACACAGGACAAACAACCATGTACACACATATGAGGACAATTTAGAGAAACCAATTAACCTAACAGTCATGTTTTTGGACTGTGGGAGGAAACCGGAGTAACTGGAGAAAACCCACCATGCACAGGGAGAACATGGAGACTCCATGCAGAAAGACCAAGGCAACAGCTCTACCACCTGCACCACTGTGCAGCCCAATAATATTCCCAAGTATAGAATATCACTATGTTGGATGCTTCTAGAGGGGCTGTAAGGTAATTTGTCAGTCCCTTCAAGTTTTTCTTGAGAAGCTGTTAATAGATTATGATCATTTTAGTGCAGATCATGGTATAGACAGGGTGTGCCCATAATCACAATCACACAATAATCCCACTTGCAGTCAGACAAGTACTGTTGCCTGGCAACCGACAAACCCAGACTTGCCCATCAGATTGCCAGATGGAGAAGCGTAAATCACTCCAGAGATTGAGCCTCCACTGCTCTAGAGTTCAGTGGCGGCAACTTTACATCCCTGCATCTAAGGCATACATCCCAGAGTGATGTATGTGTAAGATACACTGAAATTATTAGTTTATTTATTTATTTTACTGTTCATGTGTATTATAGTTCACAGGTACCCCACCCAATTTGTTTTATTATAATAACTTAATTTCTTCAGAACTTTATCTTGTGTCTGTCTTGTGCCGTGATCGTCTGTACCAATATTTCCTATATGTCATTGAATGTGTCAGTTTTACGTGTGTTCCTTGAACGTGCCGTTTGGCGAGTCAGTGTCTGTTTTCCGTCTGCTGAGGAGCGTTAGGCACCAGGTGGGACGGAATGAGTTTTTGTGTGTTAAGGTAAATAAAACCCTTTGGATTCACAAAGGCAACTCCGGACGTCATCTTTGCCTGATCCCAGCAACATATGCCTTAGGTACATCACCATGATGCTTCACCATGGAAACCCATTCCATGACTCAGTCTGCTGTTCTTGAGATAATCTGAAGGCCACATGAGATTTGAAGGTCTGTAGTGATTGACTGCAGAAATTTGGTGACCTCTTCGAACTATGCGCTTCAACTGACCAACAATTTACTTGGCCTACCACTTTTTGGTTGAGTTGCTGTCGTTCCCAGACACTTTCATGTTCTTATAATACAGCTGATGGTTGACTGTAGAATAATTAGGAGCGAGGAAATTCCACCACTGGCATCCTATCCTATCACAGTTCCATGCTGGAATTCACTGAGAGCGACCCATTCTTTTGGCAATACAGTGTAGGTACCGTCATTGACCAAAGATGATTTTTATTAGTTAATTTTTATACAATTTCTATTTATCATAGCTTTTGTCTGTTTGAAATTATGTTAGTGATCATCAAGAACTTTTGGTCATTAACATGAACGACAATTTTGTTCATGCATGTATATATGTGGACAGGCAAGATTAAGAGCAACTCATTTATTCAAATCATTTCTACCCATTGTGCTTTGCTTTACTGAAGAGGACATTCATCACAGTAATCATGTCAGAGTGGGCTTACCACAGTGAAAAGTGCCAACAGGAATCCCAGTTTGAATCTTAAACCGATGTGTTCACTTATGTAAACATTCTCTTGATTCCCAGTTTAGCAAAGCAGCAAATTTAAATCAAAAGGCCTAAACTTTCACTTAGATTTTTTCACAAAATACTTTTCAAACACATCCTGCTGCCTGTACACTGTTCATGTAGGTACCATATTTGCTGGGTCAATGTCACTATTCTTGTGTTCTGCAGCTCTCATGGGACACTCCACAAACTCATAGGCTCGGTCCTGATGGGCTGGACCTGCGTCTGCACCTTTTATCGGGACCTCTGAAAGAGAAGATGCTGTCAAAGATGAGAAAAGTTTGAAAGATAAGAACTATTGCTCTCAGATTTAGCTAAATGTGGTTACCAAAAAGACTAAAGCAATATGTTCTGACATTAAAATTAAACTAGTTACCTTTGATAGCCTGAGCTTGGTGCATGGGACATCCTGAAGGTGGTGATGCTAAGAAAATAAAATTCAATTAACATTATAAACAAAATATCATTGATTACATATGGCATATTAAAGTATGTGGAAGGTTATGATAATATCAACCTTTGGTAGAATGGACTTGGTGCATAGGACAGCCTTGCGGAGGAATTGCCTCTATGGCCTCTGCTCGGACAGTCAGCACACCATCAGAGGACACACCCGATCCCATCTTGACCTATCACTTGATGAAAAGTACAAAGCATCCATTGAAGACCACCATAAAGCAAGGGTTGGCTGCATCTCAGATCTACCATTATTATTAATGTTTGTGGTTGGAATGTGACAAAATAGAAAAGTTCAATTCAAACCTTTTGCAATGCACTGTAGGTCGCAAGTTGTAATAGCTATAAGATGTGACCTCACATTTTTGCTTGGGTGTTGTAAAACTCCTTCAAATATAAACCAAATGGACTTGTCACTGTATATTCCTTTAGACCAGTGGTTCTTAACCTTTGTTGAGGTACCAAACCCACCAGTTTCATATGCACATTCACCGAACCCTTCTGTAGTGATCAATAAAATTGATTCCTCCCCCCGACACATAAAATACTTTGTGGTATTCTGATTTAGTAATGTAATTATATTAGCTATGTAACTACCCCCATGCCTCTAGAGGCAGTACCAACCCCGAAAAGATGCGACTATGGATCCTCTGCAGCAAGTGATGGCAAAGCGGGGCGTCATCATGACTTTACACAAGTTGTCTTTACCTCCGTGGCAGAGGCTCCGCCGAACCCCTGAGACCGACTCACCGAACCCCTGGGGTTCGATCAAACCCAGGTTAAGAACCACTGCTTTAGATTATGTAAGAGTTCAGTACAACTGTCTGTTAAATTTGTGTTAGTCTCTTCACAAGATAAACAGCATACATTCTCCATTAATGTCAAATCGAACACATTTTAATACTTTAATAACTGTTGTGAAATCTGATGTGATTATTAATTTGCAAAATTTCCTCTTTCCAAAACCTTTAAACTGACAGTATCATGGGGAATGGAGCTTGAAATTGACATTGACGTTTCAAAATGGCGCCAGTGTGTACGGCGTGCCTTCTGTCCTCACCTTACTTGTGTGTGTTAATGTTTGTATCAGTGCTTGTTTTTCAAAGTTTTTACACCAGCGCTCTACTGATTTATGACCGCCAAACTCTTCTGGATCTCCGATCCCTAGCAGAGGCAAAATTTTCCTATGGAAATCCAAAAACTTTGCCTCCGGTTCTATCGGGAGTTCTGGGCTACCTTTTCTGTGCTCCGGCTCCACCTTTCCGGAGAAAACGCCACCGTGCCCGAGGGAAACGCAGCGGTAGGCTGGTGAGGTTGAAGGTCTGCTTAGCACGGATTGCTACAACTGAAAGAAGCCTTTCTTGGTGCCCTCGGGATTTTGCTTACACCTGAGCCCACACATGAAGGTGGTCATGTACTAGACCTTGTTTTATCATTTGGGTTGTCTATTTCTCACTTGCTGATTGGTGATGCTGTGTTTTCAGACCATAAGCCGGTGCTATTCAATATTGCTATGCCTGGTAATTCTGTTAAACCCTGTGTTTCTACACGGTGCCATCACGTTATAAACCAGCTCACGGCTACTCGCTTCTCTGCGATTTTTGATCCAAACATTTCTATGATACTGAGGCTCTCACCTCCTGGTTCTACTCTACATGTCAGTCTGCTCTAGATTAAGTGGCTCCATTGAAACCCAGGAAATTGAAGACTAAATTAGAACCATGGCTGAATGACAACTCGTGCTGCTTGCCGTGAATGCCGAAAAGTTGAACGAAAGTGGAAAAAAGACAAGTTGCAGGTGTCGTTCCAGCTGCTGAAGGATTCCTGGCATCGCTACCAGTTAATAGTGAAAGATGCCAAACGGGAGCACTTGTCAAATATAATTTTGCTTAATCGTCACAAGCCTCGCTTATTATTTAATATTGTTGATAGTGTTTTGA
>CAEGAF010147012.1:0-22002 GCA_903067075.1 Micropoecilia bifurca
CATTTGCTGGGCCCCCCTTATGGATTACAAATGGCTGTGTGGTTGAACGACGTATCGGAGGGCGTGGGAGGGGGGAGAGAGGATTTTTACAGACTCCCTGCCCCTGGGAGGGGGTGAGGTGAAATCAACTTTTGGGGGGCAAAATCAATTTTGCTGGTTTTCTGCCATGATTCTAACAGACCTGTGTAGCTCCTCTCAGCAGCAGCAGGTCTCCTTCACTGCCACACAGCCGACTGTGAACAGTCGGCTGTGTGGCAGCCTGGTGTAAACCCAGCGCAAGTGGTCAAGCGCTCATGTTGTTAAACCCTGGTGTAAACCCAGCGCAAGTGTCAAGCGCTCATGTTGTGTTTAAAGGCGGCTCGGAAAAACATGTTACCACATGTTAACAATGTATGAAATAGTTTAAAATGCTGATGACACAGTGACAGAGGACACAGATATGGGAAGTCTGGCAGGCCTCTTTGTATCAAATTTACATAGGAATAACAGAGAGTTGGCCATTCTAAGGTAAAAACACAGCGAATACAGCATTCATGTTTTGTTTTTTTTTAATCCAGACGGCTTCCCACTCCCCCCCTGCAATGGCAAGGCGCCCCACAGTTTGGGAACCTCTGGTTTAATCTCAGTCTATTGAGTCTTTTTTTTGAAAGTCAACTTGGGCATGTGACAGGAAGTCTTTTTTTTTCACTCAGCCACATGTGAGGAAGTTCATCCATCTGCTGTCCGTTTTGCAGTTACCGCGCAGCACCGTGTGACCATTTTTAAAGTTAAATCAACTGACAAAAAGTGTTACTAGGCTACCAGATGTCTCTTTTTCGACAGGCTTTACATGAGGCAATAGGCTGTTTTGACATCCGTCATGGTGGACTAGGCAGCGATCTAAAGAGAGTGGGGTCACATGCAAAAAGGTCAATGTGGATAAACTAGTCATCCAGTTAACTTTCATGACAATAGAAATAACCGATATGTGTTGACTGAGAGATCGTTCGATACTCGTTTTACTCACTGTGTATATTTAGCAGTCCAGTCGACAGTGAAACCATACATGAGAACTTTTAACTGCTGGTATACAACATTTAAACGTTGCTTCAGCTCGCTCCCTTCAGATGGGTTGCTTCAGATAGACAGATGGAGCTGATTTCAAAAGTCAGGAATGAAATATTTCAATGCATTTTTCTACAACTCGAGATGCGCCCTTGGCAGAGTTATAATGCAACATACTGTATAAATAAATACATATAAAAATGAAAGAATTTCTTTGTAAGCGAGGTCGTGCTGTTGGCTTAATCTTTGCACCAGCAAAGTAGACGTCAGAAAGGTACAACCTAATGTGTTGAAGGACATGGAGTCATTGAGAATAACGCATTGGAGTGGAACGATGGAGGCCGTTTCTCTGAGAGCGAGAGCTTGGTCAAACTGGGTATTCAACAGGAAAATGATCCTAAGCATGGCAGAAAATAAAAAAACAACAAAAAAACAGGATGAAGGTGTTACAAATTAGAAGTCAAAGTCCATGCTTCTGCTTTATTTAATTAAGAGTTGTACACACTTAGAGTACAACATGGAAAAAACTATGTTAGTATAGAAGAATAGGCCAAAGTTTCCCTACAGTAAAGTTAAATTCTAAAGTCTTTCACAGCCTGTTGAATCATGTACTGTATATAGATCTTAACACGCCTTTTTTTCCATATTGGCTTCATTTTGTTTAAGAAAATAATGGCAAAGTGGGAAAAGCATGGTGTTTGTGCTCTTACCACCAAGTGTAATTGATATCTCTTCAGACCAAATCTACTTTGTCCCAATAAAAAAAATTTAGAACTGAAAGAGATTGTACTTTCTTTTTTTACCACTTTCACACAGTTAACACCTTCAGGAGTGTAACCCCTGGGATGAGTCAAAGGAGATAGAACGTCTACAGTTTCACTGAGGCTCAGCCAGGGAACTCAGAACTCTATCAAGCAATGAAACTGGAAGGAGAGATGGCTGGTGAGCCATTTGAGATTAATGTTGTGAAATAATAAAGCAGCTGTCATTTTTTATCTGGAAACATTTTATAGATATAAATGTAAGGACCTTAAGGAGATTTTGTAGAGCATCATACCCCGTCACATCTTTAAAGGATATGTTTCACTTTTGATGCTGTCTTGTTCTGAATAGAGCACACGTACTGGGATCAAGGATGTTGAATTCACAGTATTTTGCTGTTTAAAGGCAAGAAATGCTAATGTTTCTTTGCTGTCACCATGTCATTTAGTCTTAATTCATATTTAGACAAAACTAACTGCTGAAGAATTACATTTTAATGCTAGGATTTAATTTGATCCTGCCAGAACAGGATCTGGGAGCTCTTATTTTGAAAGGGTGTGTTCCAGTAACTCTGTGGATCTAGTGAGTCAAACATAAAACTGTAACAGACTGAATGATCTGTTCTTGGTTTGTATGCGTTTTGGTACCAAGTCATCACACATTTTGATGTGTAATGATGGCACTTGGCTAAATGTGACGTTTACTTGTTTTCTCAATGGTTGACTGTGTGGTGTCTTCTATCACTTTGTATCTTTGTGTTTCCATACTGTAGTGGACTTTGAACTGCCTTGTTGCTGAAATGTGCGTTACAACTAAACTTGATTGTCTTGATTGATTCAATCCTGACACTTGAGGAGGTGTTGTCAGTCGGTTGCCATGGCAACAGGTCTGCGTAGCATAGCAGACGCAGAGTGAGAAAAAAAGAAGAGTATGTGGTTTTCAGTTGTTCTTCAACAGTTATTCTGCATTGTTTGTATTTCGCTGTGGTGCATTGTGCTAAATGAATACCTTCATCTCCAGGTTTCATTTTATGAACAGAGTCGTTCTACTGTGGCAGCGCGGCTGTGGATGGCAAGCAAAAGAGCCGTCTTCTTACCCTCCAGCGTTGTGCGCATGCGCAATATTTCCAGGTGGAAATAACAACATGGAACATGTCTGTAGTGGAGTCAGGTACAGCAGTCTTGGCCCCACACATAATAAATATCTATAACCATGACAGCTTTAGTGTCATATTTATCGCACAATTATGCAAAAGCATTGTTCTGTATGGCATATATTGCCTTCCTACAGCCTTCAAACAAAAGGTAGATCTACAATAGTGTGACAGGGATATAGAAAAAGTGTAAGAAACAAGTCAATCAAATTATTCTGCAGCCTACCTATTTGTTGTTGCTCTCAACAACTCATCTTTGCCAAACTTTGAGATGGCATTAAGCAGCTTTTTAGACCTTCGAGCATTGAAACAGCAGAAAATGGCTCCCATAATGTGACAAGCAGCATCCGTTATTATTCTGCCAGGCATCAGTGTGTTTCTTGCTATGAATGAGGAGATGTGAGGCTTACTGGGAGAACCAGAGGAGGAAGATGAGCTTTCAGGGAAGAGTGTTTATCAGAGCCAGTTGTTTACACTTGACAAACTCTAATCATAATAATCATGATTATGATCTGCAAAGGGCAAGGCGAGCTGTCTGAAATGTATTTGCTGTGACCGAGCTGCGCTTCAGTCGGGATAAATCTATTTCAGGGGGTAGAAAGCCTTTCAGGAACCACAGGGATGATGGTCTTTATAGCTGGATACATACAAACAAATGTGTTACCTTGTATAAGACTAACCTAAATCATGAGTTTCTCTCCACTTCACTGGCATTTCCACGTTTCCCATTTTGAGGTAATGACGTAACAGCTCCCCTCTGTGTCAGCATGGAGAAGTGCATTGGCTTGCATCTGTTTCCATGGGGGCAAAATAAATAAATAAATAAAAAGCAGAGGAAAAGAGGAATGCTGAGCGAATGGAATGGAGTACTATGAAGTTGAGGCTTTCATTTACCACATATATAAATTTTTCATTTGAAGGATTTTTCACTCATAAAACACTAATTTGGATTAACTTGTCATCCAGGAACTACGTCTCCTCCAGTACAGCAGGAAAACAGATCTCTCCGGGTGCTTGTGAATGAAATTATATCTCACATTAATGGTAAGTGGTGGCTGAACCCTGATTTAAAATGCATGCGGTTGCAAGTCATTTCCACTTTTAATTTCCCCTTCATGTCCGAAGGCCCAAGAGAAAGGCTTGATCTGTTTTAAAACAGCATGAAAGGCTTTAATATACTTCTATATGCTGAAGACTCAAGTTTGCTTATAGTTTATGAATTTGCAGCTTCTTTACTCTCTGAATAGCTTTAAGGAACAAGGATGAAGCGGGTTCTTTTTGAAGCTACATATTGTGAAACTAGACCTTTTTTTTAAAGATAGTTCACATATCCTTTAAGTTCTCCCCCCGACATTCCCAAATTTTAGTATATTTCATTTGGATTTTGTGTAAAAGAACCACACAAAATCAGGGGTTGTGAAGTGAAAAGAAAATTATTCATGATTTTCAAAAATTAAAATGTTTTGTGCTCAGACCTTATGTACTCTGACACCCCGAATTAAATGATAGTCAACAGATTTCAGAAGTTAACTAAATTCAACCATGTGCAATTTAAGATCAGTCTGAATCCAGCTGGCTTGCAAAGGCCTCTGGTTTGTTGGCGAACACATGCAATGGAGACAAAGGAACACAGCAGACATGCCACACAGAAATATTATGCCAACCAAAACCAGTTTGACCAGGTTTTCTGGTCAAACTGCATTGGTGACTCTGAAATTTCCAAAAATTCACCACTCAGGTAGGGGAAAATATATATCTTAATATTTTCCAACCGTTTCCTGTCTGGCAGTCAGGGTTGTTGTACATGTGACAAACAGAAACCTACCAAAGAAGAAAAGGTGAATGTGAAGGTGTTGACAGGACAGATATCGGTCTTGGACCCCATAAATCTGGTCTTGGTACATCATCCAGCATTGGATCCAGCTGCTCCAGCTTCCCAAGCTGCATTTTGCTTCAAATTCTTTAGATACAAGCAACAAAATTGGTGGTTTTTCCTTGAATGACTTAGTCACATCTGTGAAGAATCTGTGACTGTACGGGGGGTCCACTGTAGACGGTGTGCTGAACACAAACGCACACACCACTTTCAGGTTTTTACTTGCTGAAACATTTTGAAACACACCCATGTTCTCCACTTCACAGTTATGTGCTACTTTGTGCTGCTTTATCACATAAATCCCCAACAAAATACCTTGATGTTGTGGGGAAAATGCTAAAATATTTGCCGAGGCACTGTGTCGTTACTTAAATTATCATAAGTATTCTATTTTCGAATCCAGTGGGGATTTTTCTAATGTGTGAAAGAATCAATCACACAGGAAACAACCTTGATGGAATAACAGCGAAACAAGTTAGCGGCGAACACCATTAGGTTTGGTTCTAGATGTCACCGAATCACAAACAATCCTGGAATGAACGCGTTTGATGGATATTTGGGAACAGATTTTCAGCTTAATGTCCTCCAAAGTGTAATGAGAGATCATTTAATGGGGACCTCAAGACACCAAAAAAAAATTCTAATGTCTCATATATGCAAATTTATACATAAAAATAAATGAGGTAGAAAGCCCTAACCATGTAAAAAAACAACCAAAACAACTTGCTTTCGGCCCACATAATCAGCCTCTCCATCATTTTCCAAAACTCCTAATTTCTTTGGCTTCCCCTGCCCTTCCTTAACATCCATTCCCTTTTTTTTCTTTTTTTACCATTTTAATCTGGTTTCTCGAAACCATAAAAGAAAAAAAGGAGAGAGGAAAATCTCAGGTGTAATATAAAACCAAATGCATTAGTTGACAGGGCGCTGATGAATGTCACATCCATCACGCAGAGCAAAGTAGGGGGAGAATTGATCTCTTTCCATTTGGACCTCTGTCCCCCCACCCCCTACACCCCCACCTCCCCCACCCCACACTCCCTCTCTTTTGCCGAGCTCGTCAGCATTAGGCTCGGCTGCCTTCCCCCATTACAAATGCATCAGTATGCTCTGTAATACCCGTGTCCGCTATCCCCAAACGCAGCCCCAAAGTCGGCTGAAGGTTGTCGGCCGCTCATGTAAATGAAGCTTGATTGTAATAGTTCTAAGTGGATTCCGCCCACACAATCCTGTCACATTCGCTCATTGTTATCTGTCCCCCCGCCCCTCACCCCCAACACACACACACACACACACACACACACACACACACACACACACACATCAGGGTTTAGGCCGTAAATAATAAAAGTTGTGTCACTTCCCAAATTACCCAAACAGCTTATCACATATTTATTGTGCTGTATCACAACTACTCCTCTGTGCTTCTAAAAGCCGCGGCGAGTCGCACGCGGGCTTTTGTTAATGAACTTGGAAGAATACCAGATCTGAAAATGAACTCGAGAGTTGTTGCCTTTTCTTTTCTCTTTCTCGCCCACTTCCTCACCGATCGTGGAGTCGACTCGGTCTGCCGTCTGAATGGGTGGCCTTCTTCAGCACTGTCAGTGAAACAAAAGATACAATGCAGAAACAATACGGATGGAGACATATTTACTAACATTCCTGTTAGAGCTGTGCTAAAAACTCTTAATTCTTCATTAGGGCAATAAAAATAAGAAGACCTCCCACCTTGAATTTAAGTTCATTTATTCAGAAACTGAAATTCCATCATAAGACAGAACTCATCAGTGTTATGTTGCACTCTTAGTCTGCTTTTACTTTTATTCTTTATAGTTACAGTTAGATGAATTTCGTGGTTTCCATGTTTGTCCTCCTTTGCTGTTTTGTGTCAGTTTACCATTCGCACCCTGATGTCCATTTACCTCATTAATCCTTACTTCCTTCCCAACTGTAGATTCCCTATTGGTTCCTCTTCTTCTTCTTCTTCTATTTCTATAGAAAGATGGTATTTGACAGAAGCTAAGGCTAAAGCACTATTTTTAACCATGTTGATACCTACAATGTCTAATTAATGTCTAATTATTTAAAGAATTCCTTACCGTTCATAACAAAAACTTCAACAAATGTCAAAACTTTATTCAACTGAAAGTTCGTCAAACAGCCAAACAAATTAGTTCATTAGAATTTGCCCAGAAAACTTTGTGTAGGGGAAGCTAAGTGAGCTAAATTTCTTCAAAGTTATCTAAACACTAAAGCACTAAATGAAAACTTATTTGCTGTTAGCACCTTAGCAGTAGCATGCTGACTTCTAACAACATTTTTTGGCTTTTACAATTGTAGTAGTTTTTGTTGATTCTTGCAGCATTGCTAACAGTTTTTCTTAAGGTTGCAAATCAAAATGATCTCTTATTATGTGTTTTTTTTTTTTGTTTGGTTATTTTTTGGGGGTGGGGGGCTTGTAAACACATGACAAACAGTCGACCCAAATACAATTTGATGCCTCTACCTATATTTTAGATTTCATCTGCTTTGTAACTTCAACAATGCAATAGGGGGTTTCTAATTTTAGGGACTTTCTTTTGAAAATGAACTTCTGTGGTTCATTCAGCCCCTGCCTTCCATGGCCCCAGTAGCCATTTTCTGCCTGGGTGCCTTTAAATCTGATTCACAGCTACCTAACTCACAAGAAAGAGCGCGCTACAGAGGCAAAATATTGCCACGGTGGGCCCTGAGGAGCCAAAGATAGAGGACCAATATCACAGATATGAGAAATTGCCAACATTTTATGTAGAATAAACGACAACAGAGAAACTGGATCTGGTCTGTCCCTCAACATGCCTGTGGTGGATGAGGTGTTTTCTTGTTTTATTTTTGTTTGTTTTTTTTTGTTTTTTTTTTTTTTTGGGGGGGGGGGGGGTTAGATAACAATGGAAAATTTTAATGGAGCAAATTATAAGCTTTCACATCATGTTGTTTCTCTCATTTGACTGCCATGAACACATAAACACAATGTAATGTGGGAACAAGAAACAGAAACTCAAACCAAAGACGAATTAGTTTAGGATCGTTAGTAATGATTTTGGGGTTTTTTTATGTTAGCTTCACATTGTGTTTGGTAATTCACTTTGAAGAAATACAAATTATTCAGAGCTCATAAAGGGCAGACAGCTCAAACTGATTGTCTTCTGTGCAGTAATCTATCCAAATATGACTCCATTTAATGGCATTTCGTTCAGTTTTGTACACACACTGGTGTGCCGTAAGGTTGCCCAAGTTCCACAGTGATCTGGATAATGAAATAAGTTTGGACCTTTTAGGAGTCAAGTTTGGACCTTAAGTCATTTCTGTCACATTGTGCTGTTTTGTTTAGCAAAAGAAAGTCTATAAAAAAAACTAGTCAGGTTTTACCACAGAACCTTAGTTGAATGTAGGTCTAGACTTTGACTGGGCCACTCTGACACAAGGATATGCCTTGATCAAACCACTTTATTGTAGCTCTGTCTTTGTGTTTGGTGTCATCGTCCTGGTGGAAATTGAGGCTCTGCTTTGCCAGGATTGTATTTAGTTCCATGTGACGTTTCACCAAATGTTAGCATATTGTATGGAGATGTCAGCAATGAAGCAAGTCAAAAAATGGGTTTTTATTTACCCCAAAAATATGACAAAACGATGTACAAAGCCCACACTCAAACAGTCAAGCCCATAAGAGAGGTCAGCTCAATAAACTTGACTCAAAAATCATAACTAATAAAACCTCATACAGTATGTGGCTTCAGTGTAGTATGAGTCACACCATACTGAGGCATATTTTCCCCATTTTGAACCTCATACTAAACTATGAGTCATCTATGTTGTGTTTTTTTTACATTATGCTATATGTGCGCCTCCTTTCCTCCCCTCCAGACGTTTCCCCAGCCTAAATGTCAGTCCTTTATAAAGTGGGAAATATGTGATATCACTAAATATAAATCTATTCTACTTTGTTTTAAAGTTCTCATCGCTGTTTGCCTTCTTTTAAGAGGATTCAAGTCCCGCCACGCATCCATCATTTCCTGATTCATCAGTAAATCCTTTGACCTTTCCCTCAACTCATCCCTCTTAAAAGAGCTACAGCTTGGAGCATCAAGTCTTGTTCTCCACACATTAAAATCACCCACTGACATACTGTTAAACACACAAAATGGCTTCAACTTGTCAAAGAATCGGCGCCTTCCTTCCTCCACATTTGGAGCATATAAATTTATCAAACTAAACCACATGATCACTGAATATTGGTCAAATTCAGTGACCAATATTCTTCCTTTATTTTTAGACATTTGTCTGGCATTACAAAAAGGTCCCTCTTTAATGAACAGTCCTACTCAACAAGACAAGTTAGCACCACTGTTATCAAAACCATTTCACCTTAGCCATTGTTTTGTCAGTCCAATACGTTTCTTGTAAACATAATGAATCACACTGTAAAGCTTTAAATACCTATAAAAGAAGACGGGTTAATTAAAGTAACCATAAAAATAATCAAAAACTAAAATCTGTTATGCTTTATTTTTACCTAATTTCGTACATTGTACATTTTATTTCTACGTTCTTGACCTAACAAGCAAACAAAATAAATTACTTCTGTATGCCAGCCTTGATTGTGTTTCTTTCTTGCAATATATGATTATTATTATTAGGTTCATATACAAATGAGTTCAGTTTTGTGCGCTTTTTTAAGTGCCAGCACAAAACTTAAGTATAAACATGGACAAATAGGCAGATTCTGGGGAGTCAATATGAATGAAAAGTGATGATGCAGGATCAATACGTGGAGCCATTTTACAAACATTTGACATTAGATTAACAGAATTTCCGTTCTAAGATTTCCACAAAATATGAATTATTCATTAGCTTTTCAAATTAATATTTTAATTATAAATCACACTTAAGCTCATTTTGTCTGTTGAATGAGTGAAATGTTGGGGGGGGGAAAAAGAAAAAAAAACGCAATTTAGGTCATTTCTGTCCACCTGGAGAAGAATGAAAACACTTTGAGAGAACCACTTCTGAGTGAGACTATAAATTTCATGCATCAAAGTGTTGACATGTCCACTTGTTTATGACTCTATGCTAATTTGGACGCTCTGCCTAAAACCACTTGTGTGATTGCAGTAATGAGCTCACACCGTCTCTGGCACATTACTTCAGAGGTAAGAGCTTCCGCACAAACCCTTCCACTTACGTTAGCCTGGTTTCAACATTTGCACTCACAACCTTATTTACCCAAATTTGTAAGTTTTGGACACGGTAGACTTCCATTCCACAGTAAATGGCCTTTCAAAAGAAACTCAAACTTTTCACATCCGTCGCTGCCATGATTTCTAACGACTTATTGCGTGAACAATTTTATTTATTTTATTTTAATTTCATTTCTTACTTAAAGCAATTGCAACATCGTGTTTATACCGCAGAACGTCGACAAAGACTTACACGCATTTGTAACAACTTTATAGAGAAAATCAACCGTGACGTAGATGAAGACATGGGAAACTGCAGACAGAAGCAGAAAAGCAAAACTCCGTTGAAGAGAAGTTGTCTACGTTGTTGGCTAAAAGAATAATTAATCTCGAACACGTAAACCTAAAAGTCACGAGCTTTTACCAGTTAGTAATTCTTCATCAAATCAGAAAACAACACTTAAATGTAAGCATGTGGTTTTTTAGGGCTGGTTGAGAGCAAAAGAGGAAAACTTTTTTTTTGACGTTCAATTTTTTAGAAACACAATCAGTTTTATTGGCCAAGATTGTGTAACCAAACAAGGAATTTGATTTCGGCTTTCAAGTTCTCTCAACACACTTTTATACTTAACTAAAGTAGCCAGAAATTGTAATGAAGTGAGATGTGTTACTTCAAAATGATATTACTAAAGTAGAAGTAAATAACATGGTGTAGTAAATAGTACATGTTTTAAAGAGAATAACTAAAAATTATACTGTTTCTTTTATAGTTACTCAAGCAAAGGTTTGGTTTCCCCCAAATTGTCTGCAGTAAGAACAACTTAAGACTACAATTAAACTTCCAAACTACTATGATAAGTTTGTATTTAAGAGATTTATATTCTTACTTCACCCCAGTTTGATGACTTCATTACTAACTCTTTTTATTGCACCTTTTAATGTTTGTCCTCAGTCTCCATAGATTCCTGGAGAATCTATGGAGAAGGCTGGGCCCTTGCTGTCAAGGGATTATTGAAGTTTTGACGTATAATGACCTGCTTATCGCTCTCAGTCTCTTTACAGGAGCTCCTCGTGGGCCTTGTCATTTTGGGCCCTCGACTTTGTATGGTTATTTCAATAGAAAGCCCTCCCTCACCATTACCCGCTCTTTCTCATCTTAAATTTCTTGCCATATGCCCTTTTCTGATAATACCTCATTGTGAAAACCATAAAAAGTGGGAAAGTTATCTAATTTTACCTGAGGTATTTTTTCAGGGCCGTTCTTGCGTTCAATCTTGCGTCTTTCCCCCCCTCCATTTTCCCCTAATGGCTTTCAACTGTTCTTCCCTCTGTGTCTGGGTTTGTTCTGTCTTTTTCTCAGTTGCCATCTCTTTTTACCTTGACACGCTCTCACAATATCTTTCTTTCAGTGTCCCTCGTTTGTGGTGTGTTTGGATAATGGGCTTCAGCTGTGAACAGAAGTCCAATTTAATTCCTTTCAACCCAGCTGGCTCAGCCAAATTACGTCTCTAAAGGCTTTCAGAAATATTTTCCATTCAGTGTCATTGGAAGTTTTATTCATCAACTTCTTCAGCATTTCGAAGCTGTGAGTTCTTAACAACCATTTAAGATAAGAATGGTTGGGATCTTTCAATTCACAGCAACAAGGTTAGCGGCTCCAGCCTTGGCCTTGGTCATTACATGGAGACATTTACAAATAAAAATTTGAAATGTAGATGGAGCTGTGGTATTGAATGCCCCTGAATCAATACTTCATAGAAACACCTTTCAATCATAGGTATTTTTAGAAGATGTTTCTAGCAGCTTTGCACATCTAGAGATGGACGTTATTGTCTTTTTCCCCCCGCAAAACAGCAAAACCTTAGACTGTGATTTTTATTTGATTTAAAATGTTCCCTTGGAACTTTGGATATTTTAAGGGTTTTTTAGAGGTGGGCATATTGATCCAAAATATTGATAATATCAATACCAAGTCAGTATCGTTATCAAATTGGTGTTTGCGTGGTATCGATTCTATTTGTGTATTGTAGTTTATCAACTCTACTTCAAAACAGATTCGGCTTTAATTTGCTCTCGAATTAATTTCTTTTGCATACAGAATGGACACAGATTTGTTCAATTTTCTTGATTCAGTATTTTGTAAAACATATAGTATTCTGTAAACACCTATAAACATTGTCCAAATTGTGTCTTGTGATGACTTCCTGAATGCGATGTTTCAGAAAGAGCAGAACTTACTAAAGAGGCAGAGGCCCAATGTCAAGGCGTTAAATTATGATGTCAAATTTATTTTAAGTCATATTTTATACATCACTTTTATAAGAACTGAACATAACATAGTGACTGGGTTGTGCTGTAACCAAGTCACTATGTGACTGGAAAACACATAAATAAAAAATATTGTATAGGAACTGGTATCAGTATCAGCAATATCAGCAGTATTTCCTTGCTATTGTATCAATACCAAACCATCAAGTTGCATAAAGATTCTACCTGGATTCCCATGGAAATGATATGTTTAATGATATATCATGTAAACTTTTAAGTCCTGACCAGAACACATTTTATCACATGAGTTTGTTTTTGGCATAAGAATCTGCAAATTGGACTTTCTTTCTTTCTTTCTTTCTTTCTTTCTTTCTTTCTTTCTTTCTTTCTTTCTTTCTTTCTTTCCCTCTTTCTTTCTTTCTTTCTTTCTTTCTTTCTTTCTTTCTTTCTTTCTTTCTTTTCTCCTTCCTATAAACATCAGATTTTAAAATATTCTGGTTTGAAAACTAGAAAACGATCCAATTTTATCAAGAACTTAATCCTATAACTAAGTAAACCGTGTGAGTGAAGGATGGCTGTGTCATACCGTCTCATTCTGTTTGATGATAGCGAAAACAAGAGTTTAAAAGTTTCAACATAAATATTTCTGCAAGGTGCCATATTTATCAATGAAACATTCTGAATAGCTGTTTAAAAAATGTGTTGATTAGCTGCGTGATTTTTGCTGTCTTTCTTTCTCCCCCCACCATTTGTAATTAACACATCTGCAAGAATGAAACGTGGGTCTGCTGATAGCAGGGTTTTAAATCAACAAACCGCTGAGCAGAATCCACACAAGTTGCAGAAACACTTTTATCTCTCCAATACTGTCGCTGAGAGCTATGTTGGAAGATTTCCAAAAAACACTGAAACCTTTGTAGCAACCTGTGAGTGTAATGAAGAGCTCACAGTTGACAATTCACGGGCTAAACAGATATGAGGCCCTAACTGGTCCCTGCCATTTGTGTTGAGAACAGATACCTTCATGCTAATAAGTTCAAATAAAGGAGCAGGAAACTCCATCTTATGTGATTTAGTAATCTACCATGATTACACACATGTTACATTTGTAGCTAAAATTCCATATATTTGTTTTAAATGCAGTTCAGAATACGGTTTAAAAAAAAAACATAGGTAGTTATTCTGAAAATCTCTGAAAATTTTAGATTAATCTCAGAAATGTTCTAGGACAAAAACAAGAAAATTTCTGAGCTAGAAAAGTCAAGAATTTTCTAGAAAAAACTCAAAAGTTCAGCTTTTTAGATAACAATATTACTTATATAGAATATAACTTTCCTCAGTCAACGTCTCCCACTTATAAACTTTTATTGAAATAAAAAGGGACATGGATCAGGAGCAAATCACAAAGTACAGTATATATGTATGTATGTATGTATATATAAATAAAAAAATGTTTGTCAGTCAATAATTTCCTTTGTAAATTGGGATTCTCCTCTTTTTTTGGCTCTTCAAATTTTGATGCTAAACTACAAAATCTTTAATTATCTACTTTTTTGTTTTTTTCTGCCATTTATATATTCAAGCTTAAATTTTGATCTAAGTGACCGTAGGGAAAGAATGGCAATTTTTTCTCTAAATGGAATAAATAATTCACTTGAAAGCATTGTACTTTGTCTAACAGTATAACAAAACTCCAAACATCTATCTTCTGCAACAGGAGTGCCAGATGTCCAAAAAATAAATTAATTGGGGTAGGAAAAAAATGAGGTAAATTCCAATTGTTTTCTTTGTACGGAGCCGCTCACGCTTCCACAGCTGGCAGTGTGAACGCTGACACCTATCACCTAACCTAATAACAGTGTGCTCCACATACATCACCCTGATTTGATTTGGGACCTGATTTATTTATTTGTTTAGCCCAGAGACCCCGGTGTCATTATTTTCCCTTGTAAATAATTCAATAAAAACGTCAAGCGTCTGCCTGCTCTACATTAATATTATGTGTAATAAAGACAGTGGGAGGGAGCAGCTGTGTGCAGGTATGACGGGCAGAAGCGGACACAGCGGCACGCACAACGGATATTTTCATGAATGGTGAAAGCAAGTTGTAATACTTAGCTGTCGGGCAGGGATTTGATGATGAAATTAGGATTTGATTTGTCATAAATGAAGATGCCATCTTGGTGCCATGCAGAACATTCACAGCAGGAACACACCTAGACACTGACTTTAAAACAAAACGACATTGAACCCTAAAAACCATAAATCAGTTACGGAAACTCCCGAAGTTTATTATGATCATTAGAAATGTCCAGAAAGCCAGACAGAAATATTCACAAACAGTTAAAACACTGTTTTTTAGGGATGCACTGATCTGAAAATTTGGGCCAATATTTTTCTGATATTAATGTTGCTGTTGTGGCCGATAACCAATTTATTAGCAATATATATTTTCCACCCCTGTTGTAACACATTTGGGCAAAAAAAAAGAACTAAAAATTATTGGTTGTTCATTTTGGTCCAGTTTTATTTATTAGACTGACTCTGATATATTAAACGACTAATATTGGACTATGTCTATTTGGTGCCGATACATTGTGCATCTCGAGCGTTTTCTTACTGTAACTGGACACATGGATGTTTAATATCAATTTTAACAATACCGAAAAAGTCAAATATTGAAAAAATACAGTCTGAATTACGGGTGGGCATTTGTCATTTGTCATTATTGTGAAAAATCTTGTCTCATATTAAGTATTTTTGATTTATTGTAACGACAATAAATTCCAATTTGTGATGTATGAAATCTCTGAAAACTGTAAAACTGATGCAGTTGAGGCTTGTGGGAGAGCAGAGAAGCAACATGGTGTAATCATTTTTCCCATGGTGTCAAAAAGATAGGAAAATATCTGTAATATCTGAAAATATTGCTTATCAACCACAGCAGCAGAAATATTGGTTACTGGTCTTGGCCCAAATTTGCATATTGGTGCATCCCTATTTTTCTTCCTTGTTGGTAACAGCAACAATAAATTTACAAATATGACCCAATGTGGTCATTGTATACCTTTCAGCTGTGGCTGTAATGCAAGAAAAGTTCAGAGTGGGTACAAATACTGCTGGGCTTACATCATACTGAGTGAGTGAAAAAATGTTTGTTCTTTTACAAGTATCTGTTTTTAAGTTGTGCTGTATCTTCTTTTTTAGGTCATCTGTGCCTTAATGGGTCTGAGATGTCTGCTTGGCTGTCTTGAGGTAATGTAGTCCTCCTGCACACGACCAGAGACCAGAGAGGATCAATAATCTGTCAGACATGTTTAAGGTCCTTCTACGTGGAGGTAAATGGTGGGAGGGTCTCCTCTGCCTCGCACACAGATGAAGATACCAAAGAGCTTCATTGTAAAAGACGGAGATGGTCGCCATACGTTCTCAGTCTTGTCTATCAAAATGAGCCTTACATCCATAGAAGTAATACTGGTTTGAAACCAGTACGAAGCAAAGCATAGAACAACCGGCTGGCTTTTACTAGGCTGAGTGGCCTAGTACAGGTCCATACTTAAAGGCGACTGAGATATGGCAAAATCTGAAATTTGCTGTTCATGGTAAAAATTCCTAGCCTAGTAAAAACCAAGCGTTTGTACTGCACTTAGCTTCGTCTCGGCTAGTAAGAAATGATTACTTCCTGAACTCATGGACTTTTTAACCCAGTCGCAATTTTTTTCCCGTGGCGTTTTCCAGTTTGATGCCAAGAAGCTTACTGGACGTTGTGTGTGCTGTAAACAACCATCATGCACTGTGAACAGAGATGTGCTGATCCGAACGAGGCAGCTGTTAATGTTAATTCATTACTTGGAGGCGAGGCCAACGCGGACTGAGCAGCTTCATTCACTTCCTCTGCTGCCATTGCCATCTACAGTACAGAAAATGGATGTCATTGTTAACAACTTCTCCTTTTGTTCACTGATTGGTCCAAAAATGAAACCAAGATGATATGAGTCAAGCTCAGAATTCGAGAATTTTTTTCGAGTCCAGTTGTACAGGAAGGCAATGGCCGGGCTAAAAAAATCCCTAGATTGAAACAGAATTCCCCTAATTCTTCAAAGAAGAGTGGGCCAAAAGTCTGCCACAGTGGGGTGGCCAGCATTTTTCCAGGCGTGGGCACGACCCCACTTTTGTGGGGGCTGCTGTTGAAAGCTTGAAAATAAGAAATCTGTAGGGGAGCAAATATTTTTACACGGCGGTATAAACTGGTAGTAGTAGCTTAATGGGAGCTGGTGGAAACCACCTTCTGAAACACCTGATGAAAGCATGTGTACTGCTGTGAATATTAAACTGTGTTCCTCAGAATTGCTTGTAAAGCCCAAACAACACATTCTCATTTTGCAGTCCAGTAAGTCAGCATCAGAATTTTTCTTTTTCCTCTACATGAATATGGCCTGTTTCTCTCAAACCCCAATTCTCAACATTTCTAGAAGAGCTCGTGCTTCATTATTGGGTTTCATCCACAGCCATATTTTCTCCTATGGGAAAGCCAGTGTTTCAGTAAAAAAAAAAAAAAGAGCATCTCATTTCACTCTGATTTGTTTACTTGGCTAATGGGAGCGCAGTGTCCTTTGTTGAGCCTTTGCAGAGCGTGACAAAGCTTTGCTGTACTGTGGTGAGAGTTTGGCTGGAAGAGAGGCACCATCTCCCCATTTGATATCAGGGAGGCTTTCATACTGGATTTAATGACTCTTCGCCAGCTGACATAATTGCACTTTCAGATTTTTAATAAGAATTTTAACATAATAAGGGGGTAATGTGCAGTGTCGTGAACACCACTTTTCACAAATGCTTTCCTTTTTAACTGTGATAATAATAGTAATTACAAAGATAATATGCTCTAATTGTCAGGAGGGGGATAAATTACTTTTTTCCCCCCTCTAATCCCATATCTGCCAGTAGAATTCCTGCTTGCATTATGTGCTCTTGCAACAGGTTGCATCAGACATTAAAGGAATATTTAAACATACAAACAAGCTGCTGGTCTTTACACAGGATGACAAAAATGTTTCGGGTTGAATTCAAGAAGTAGCATCATTAAGATAATTGTAAGAAGGGGAAGGCCCACCTCGAGGATGAGAAATGAAATAATTAATGTTATAGCAGCTTTAACTTTTATTCTGATGACTCTAGCTAACATCTTTTAGATTGTGTTGAGGTGTGCAAGAAGAATGCAGGCAAACATGCTCTACCATGCTTTTGCTGTAAGATTAAAATCATGAAACTTGTGTAAAAATGGGGAAACAGATGAAAACCTTTAAAGCTAAAAAGTTGGGTTTTTTTACATATTTGTTAAAATTACCATTATGTCGTGATAGTATAATTTAAGATAATCTGTGAAAAAATTGACATCCTCTGCCTGCTGCCAGAACCAACAAGTATTACCACTCAGTCAGAAGTAACCAAAAGGGCTTGTTGAGACCTATGCACCAGATTGAAGACTTTAATTATCCAGTCCTAGGTGGACATGATGATCAAGCCTGACTTAATTTATCATGCAATTAATTTAGTTAATTAATTGTGACATGCTTAGTTGTCAGTAGGTGAATGTGGCATGTAGTGTAAAGTTCTTTTAGTGACCTGTGTGAAAAACAGAGTGTTAATTTCTTTACTGTTGTGAATAGACTAACCATACCATACTAAGGCCACTGTGTAGGACTATGGGTATTCCAAGGGTATTGTCCCCTCCAGACAATGGTGTGTGGCGTGTGACTTCAGATCACATAGGAATGTGGGAACACTGATGGCACAGCACTTCATCAGTGACATGCTGTTTGCACATGTTCTCCAGAGACTTCTAGTGATTCAAAAATACATTCCCAATTCAAACATTGCTTCATGTTGAGGATGGGGGTACTTGACTTGCCAATACTTCAATTGCTTTCCCCTAAAACATGTTTGAAGTTAACTTGGTTAGCTGCACCAACCCTATTCTAAATCACCTTTTAACATAAGAAGCTTCAAAGGACAGACAATTTTGTTTTTGTCAGTGTATTTATCCCATTGTAACGCCAAACCACAGGTTATAAAGCAAGCCTTTATAATGGCACATGAGTCCATATCTGTGCTGCCTCTGGTCATTCACAGTTCAAGCTGGCAACATGACAAACACATTGTTGCCTTCAAAGATTGAGCCTGCATTGTGACGCTGTGGCCATGTCGCCTGGCGACTCAGCTGCATTAAAGATGGATTAGGGTGATTATATTCACCCATCTATCTATTGTCTCCAGTTGTTCATTCCTAATGAAATTCTAAAATTGGACCGTGTAGTATTGTAGCTCATTGAGAGCAAGGATATTGACTTTGGCAATGTATTTTGGCACATTGGCGCAGAAATGTTGGCAATAGAGATAGTAGCATACTGTTAAGAAAAAGGCTGGTGAAATACAAAGGAGATGTGGAAAGGGTCGCATGGTTAGAGGTTGTATATTTTATTCTTGGATTAAGGTTTTTATCATGCTTAGTAGAGACTGGGAATCAACAACCATATGATAACCTTTTGATGTGTATTTCTTTAATAATCTCAACCTTTTACTGGTACCCTCCTATTAAATTTTACCCAGAATGAGCAGAGGTAAAGCTCTTCCTGGGAGGCTTTGCCAGGAACCAACACAGCTTTAGCTATTTTCTCAAACACCTCTCATTTCATCTCTCCCTGAGTCCTTTGGCCATCACAGAAAATGCCTGTTGTTTTGTTTATCCAATATCAGAGGTGCCGGCGCCTTAATCCCAATAAAGAGGGCCATTGGACTGCATTATCTGTATGATTGCCCTTTAGAACTGCTGTCAATGCTTTTCTCCTTATCCTGTTTCTCAAAGCCTCTCTCGCAGCAAGAAGTCTATGTGAGGGGAATACAATGCAGGCAGTTCAGACGCCACAAAAGGGCATTGCATTAGAAAGCCATACCTCTGCTGTGTGACCTTTGGCAGTGCGGTGGAGGTCGGCTGAATCCCTGCGGACACCCAGTCAGCTTCAGTCAAGGGAACAGAATGGACTCTAAATCTATGATTCAAGGTGCCTACGTCAGCGAATGGCACTTTATTGTTTTTCCCTATTCACACTTTTGTACCTTGGACGTGGGTGGTACAGGTATAAACACCTCACACCTCACACCTCTGTCACTGAGTTAGGGCTCTGTGCAGCATATATGACATATAAATATATCTGTAATATATTATTTCAATTAATTACATAGACTTTGATGGTTGACTAACCTAAATAACAAATTGAAAACAATAAATGCCTTTGTTGTTGAACTACGTTGTTCCTTCCACACTGCCCCATGAAGGTAGGATGCAAATGACTTACCACTTCTCGGTCACCCAAAAATTGAAGCAGATCTAATTGAACATAACTCCAGCCAAAAACCACAATCCTTATTTAGTGAACATACCGCCACAAAATTGATTTGGCCTCCATTTTACAGGAAAAGACACCAACTTTCTCTGGTAAGAACCAAATGTCCGTTAGCTGGCTGGGTCCATGAGTTGTTGGTACTGGAATAAATGAATGTTTCAGGTCCTGTGGGCTGGCACTGTCCATGCACTATTTTTGCTCTCCATAAATGCGGTCAAATCCCATTGGATTTTATTGGTCTAATTCTTAGGCCTGGTTATGAAGTCAGATTGTTTGGTGGGATTTTTTTTGAATAACTCTTAAAGAGTTCCAGGGAGAACCACTGCTGCTTTGCTAGAGATTGAGCTGCAAATATATCATTGCACAGGGTTTGTGACATTTCTGCAATATAGTTTTCACTTCTGTCAATGGTGTAATGTTATGAATAATTGACATATAGAAAAATGTCTTCACGTTTTACTAGAGGAGGGCAATATGGACTTTGAATTTGGTATATTTTGTAGTACTGTTGTTCAACAGCATAAAAATAAATTCTAGAAAGAAAAATCTTCAAATGTAGAAAATTTGCTAATTTTTTTTTAAATTAATCTCATTCGTTTTCTAGAAAAAATAATGGTTGAATTTCAAAAGTTGATCATTTCTGATTTTCTTGTTGAAAATGTTCCACTTTCCAAACTCTGAGTTTTCCTTGTTTTTTCTAGAAAACTTCTGAAACTAATATCAAAAGGAACTATTTTTTTGCGGAAATTTACTTTTCCCTTTTTTTTCTATCTACAACCATAATACATCATTTCACCATTGTGACAATAAAGATCACATTAAAAAAACTATTTATTACTTCTTTTTCTTAAGTAACTTTATGACTGTAATTGCAGGCCACAGCATTGTTGGTACTAGAAAGGCAAATATTGTTCTTGAAAACATTTGAAATATGTTTCTTCAAGATATTACTTAATTAAAAAAAGTGTGATTTATATAATTAAACTACATACAGTGAGGGCTGCACAGTGGCGCAGTTGGTAGAGCTGCCGCCTTGCAGCAAGAAGGTTCTGGGTTCGATTCCCAGCCCCGGCCTTTCTGCATGGAGTTTGCATGTTCTCCCTGTGCATGCGTGGGTTTTCTCCGGGTACTCCGGTTTCCTCCCACAGTCCAAAAAAAACATGACTGTCAGGTTAATTGGTCTGTCTAAAATTGCCCCTAGGTGTGAGTGTGTGTGCATGGTTGTTTGTCCTGTGTGTCTCTGTGTTGTCCTTCGACAGACTGGCGACCTGTCCAGGACGTACCCTGCCTCTCGCCCGGAACGCCAGCTGGAGATAGGCACCAGCAACTCCCGACCCCATTAAGGGATAAAGGGTGTAAGAAAATGGATGGATGGATGGATGGATGGATGGAACTACATACAGTAAGATAATTCAATCATATTTTTGAATTGATATTTACAGAAGCTCTTGTGATACACTGGAGTAAATCGGGAAAAAAAACCTCATTTCTAATCATACTGTAAATTAAATTTTTTATTGAACTGGAATTAATTACAATAAATCAAATTCTTGAAATGACAAGAAATGCATCACAATAAATTATAAATAATGTGATATGATACATATTCACCCCTACATTTTACTGTATCAAAAGTGTCCCACTCTTAGGATGTTTCAGTTTTCTGCTTAACTGTATTGATTATTGTTTCAATTGCGACACTCGAGTCTAACACAAAGCACCTCAAGATGCTGAAAACCACTCTGAGCAGCTACGATACGCCACATTTTAAGCATTTTCTGTTTTTTTTCCCCTCTCCCCCAGCTTTCTCTGCATGCCGCTGATCAATTCCTCTCTGATGTACAGCAGCTTTGTCTCTTGTGTGTCAAAATGGAGGACGGGAAAGAAAAAAGAGAGCTGCACTTAATTGCTCAAAAAAAAAAGATTTTAGTTTCTAAACCAATGAGTCATCGTGGGCTAAGACGATATGCCAAAGCCCCCGGAGAGATGGAGAGAGGGGATTGTAAAAGCCTAAAATGGGATCATCTTGGCTGAGCTTTCTTTTTTATTCTTCAGCAGAATGGGATAACATTTCAAACACACAAATACAGAACCCTGTCTGCTGTAATATGGCAATCGCTCTGTCTCTTTTGACAGGACTAAAAAATGTTCAATTTCTAAATGCACCCCTGTTGGGCTTGAACTGCAGAGCTATATTCTACTTTTGTTTTACACCTTTTCTGTGCACTGGCACAGAAATCCCCCTATGTTTTATATATATGTCAAACTTCCATGTATTTTATT
>CAEGAF010147019.1:0-38649 GCA_903067075.1 Micropoecilia bifurca
ATGGATTTATCCCGGACCGGTAGGTGAGTCCCACATTACAAGCCGCTCTGCGTAACATGCGGCGACCGGCTGCTAATGAAGCAATGAAGCTTCAAGCTGCTTCAACACATAAAGACCAAGCAGGCTGTGGATATAAGCAACACTTCAGGTGTCATTGCATCTCGTCACTCCCAGATGGAACCATCTCCTTGCAGAGAAACAAGCTCAGGGACAGCTACTAAACTATCTGGTCTGCAGGTTGCCGGGCAGCTCCCATTAGTCATTATCGTGAGTTAAATTTTTCTCTAAAGTAAAATGTTCATTTTTTTGTGGCGCATTTGTATCTTATTTTAAAGCAATATGTAAATGTTACCATAGTGACCAGAGTCAGAGCCTTTGGGCAGTGGTCAAGAGGAGATGAGTAGAGCTTGTGAGTCTTAAGTCTGGTTTAGATGGCAAGATGTAAGAATTGTCGGCCGATTCTCCAAATCTCTATGATCACAGAGCTGATAAAAGTCCAACAGGTTTGATCGGTTTGTGTCTCCTGTCACAGGAGCAGCACACCACACAAGAACCGATTCCACTCACGAACATCCCGATTCCAGAGGATAATCTAGTAAAAACCCCCAACATAGCATACGGGAATTTAAAATAACACGGATGATGATGTAGAAGCAATGGCGATAGTTTGTGGAGACATTTTAAGAGATAAAAGACGTAACAAAATGAAAAGATTGTAGATAAAAGACGACGGGAGCAGCTGCTCTATTTACTGCACTGTGATTTGGAGGTGATTATGTTTTTTCATAGTTAACATTTTTAACTGAATAAACATATATAATAATTACCTTTAGATTTAATAATAAACATTTCCACATATCATCTCCAATATCCACCGGACTCTCAGTTGCCCGATATGTCAGCTGTTTGGGATTCCCCTCTGTTCTTACGTCAGGCGCTTTCTGATTGGCTACCTGTCACATTCAACAGGTTGTATTCTCGTTCACATTCAGGGAAAACCCAACAAGCTGCAATAAAAGGGCCAAGACAACCCAAATTGGGCATATTCAGGATTTAGTGGGAACACCAACATGCAGAAGCCTTATCTGACGGTTCACGCCCCTCGGGCGCAGCAAGATTTCCAATTTTTGACCGGTCCGCAGTAATAAAAAGGCTGGGGACCACTGTGGTAGAGGATCTATGATCCTGTGACCTGACTTCACTTTGAAAGGCCTTAGGAATGTTTTTTAGAGTGCATCACAAACTCTGTAAGCGGGCTGAGAACAAGAGGATTGATAAATAATCCCTCTTTCTGCAGACGCCAATAAAAGTCCAGTATTTCCAGAAGTGCTTTCCTTTGTTTAATTGGTCTTCTTTATTTTATCACACTGAACACAAAACTTGAAGAGCAAAAATTGTTTACAAACACCATGCCTCTTGTCAGTCCTTAATATCATGTGGACACATGCTTTTGTATTCTGCTGCACCTCAAAACTGTAAAGTCATTTTGAGCTTTTCAAATTGCCTGTGTGATCTTTACACCGTTCAACGCTGCTGCATACAAGCGCTTGTTGTCAGTTAAGCCCGTTGTGACACTTTTTCTTATTTCTAACCACCCCTAAGAGGGACGGTAAATAATCCCACTGCCTCGCATCGCTCCCTGACCCGGCTGCTCCCTCTTGACCACAAATAGTGTATAATGGAGGTGAGCCAGATGGGTTCCAGGCCTCTGAAAAATGCTAACATGAAGGTGACTCATGGAGCACCATCCTGTGACTCACCTCGGCCTGAAGTGAACTCATTCAGCTCACCCGCATCCCCAGCACTCGCGTTTCAGGGTTGAGAGTTTCTTTCATTGAGCACAATGAACGGTGACGAAATAAATCACTTTAAAAATGTGCGCTGTTAAGCACATTGTATCGAAGCCCCTTTCTGTTTTCCTCATACCATCATAACACAGAGGAGAATAGAGCTTTATGTATTTGTGTTTTTTTTTAAATTGTTTACCCTTTTGAATATTAACACTGTTAAAAAAAAAATAGGACACACTGAATTTTATAACAAACAATTCTGCTGGCCTCAACATGTTATTGCATTTCTTGGTTTTTATTCAATAAAAAGAAAAACTAGCCCCAAAAGGCTAAGAAATATAAATTATATAAGAAATGTACTAACATAATAATAAATGTGACTCCAGCCAGTCCAAAATGCTGCAGCATGAGTCCTAATAAACACCAGAAAATCCCTACATGTAGCTCCTGCTGATTGTTTCTGATACATACAAAAAGACGGAAAGATCTCAGCTCAAAAAGTATTTGTTGCTGGTGAGACGTGAACTATTTCAGAAACTTAATCTTTTAAATGTTCCCAAGATCAGGGCTAAACCTCAGGAAGCAGTATTTGGTTTCTCTGTTATTTATTTCCAGTCCCAAATCCTTCCTGAAAACCTGGGAAGCGCATAGGATCTGGGCTTATTTGGTTCAGGTGTGAAAATATTACTCTTTACTGCACCGTTCCTGTAAAGGTCATAGATTACTTTATCAACTCTTTTTTTTATTCACATCTTAGCTGTACCACAAAGATCAAAAGCAGATGATCAAAAGCACCAATTTCTTTTTCGCTCTTAGAGTTTCTTTGTAGAAACTATTGATTCTCTGCCAGAGCTATTGTGATGTTAAAGCAGCAGCTGAGTCTCTAAATGTATTCCTTCTGCTATTGTATTTGCTTTGGGTTTCTTCAAGTTTATCTATTAAAGGGATTTTAAACAAAGACCCAAAGGGTGGATGAAGACAGACAAGAAACAACTCTTGTTGCATTTCAATAGCATTTCTATTAAATTTTGTACAACTCTGCACTTAAAAAAAGACTCTTTGTCACAGTTGACAACTTATTCATCTATTTTACTGTAGTTACCTTGAATGCCAGCTTTGATAAAAATGGATTATGCTTTATTTGCTGATATAAAAGAGACACAAAAAAATTCTGAGAGACCTTGCCTGAAGTTACTGCTACAGTAAAAAAGCTAAATTATTTCACATTCCTGCTTTGTTTGCTTTGACCCTTGAGCTTATATCTCACAAACCAGTTTAATATGCGAACTCCATGGTAACGCTTGCACAATACATACTTTTGTACTCTTAGTCATTTTTCTTTCATGCATTGTTGCATTTTCCTTTTAGGTAAACTCAGCTGATCTGAAAATGACATCAAATCCAGAAGAAATTTATTATTTACTGTAATTACTTTATTAATTAGTGTACAGTGTAATCCTTTCTGCAATGCATCATTGTGACTGTTACACGGCTCCTCCAGACTAGTGGCAGCAGCAGTTAGCAAATGCCTGGCATGCTCAAGGAAAGAGCAGGAACGTCTTAAAGAGGCAAAGGCCCAATGTCATTTGAGTTATGTTTGACATGTAACAGATTTTTATAAACAAAATGAAGGTGTTGTTACTTGTCTGTGCCACAAAATGGCAGAATGTGCCTGAAAAGTACATGATACCACCCTGTACGATAAAAGGAATGAGTAGTGTTTTTCTAGTCATACCCATTTGTACAATAAAGTGCTATCTCAATGCTAATTTGGCCATTTCTCTCATTTCACAAATCAAAAGTCCCCATCAGACACATTAGTCTATGCCTGGACATATTTTACAGAAGAGGTTTGTCCTGTATGTTGTTTCCCACGCAGACTCAGAATACAAATATAATCTACAATAGTCTGACCCAAGAATTATGTTTCAGAACTGCAACTGAAATCCATATTAATTGGTAACATTTGACAAAAAATAAGTATTGTATAGTGAATCTTCTGAATGAAACAAGTCATAACAAGAAGTACAATAAATTAGTGTCTTAGAATAGCCTTGGGTTCTGGAGAGTTACAATTTAACATCTAAAATGTGAATATTTCCTGCTTATTTCACAGTCTTAAGATGTTAATCAATATTGTATCGGTTAAAAAAGATTCAGCCCCTAATAGTTGTCAATTCCCCCTTCATAATTTACCTTTATTTCATTATATGACGAATGGGTTTTGGCCAAGTGTTTCATAACGTCTACAAGTGAAAAGTTTGGTAGTTTCACCAGCGTCTTAATGGTGTTCTTGTAAAAACATGATATTCCTCAGAGGTTTTTTTTGTTTTTTCTTTTTTTACAATGATTCAAAGGATCACAACTAAACACACTCTTTTTTGCTTTCTTTGTGTGTGTGTTTTCTTCTCTCTCTCTATGTATTTGTACAAGTGTATGTTTTTGTGTGGCTGTGAACACTTTGCCAAATGTAATTATGACTTCCCAGGGCTACTTCCCACTGTCTGGGCTGGCTCTCCCAGCAGGGGTAGATTGGGAGAAAATAAGGGCTTATTCACTGGACTATAAAAAGAGCTGTAAACAATCCCACATTGAAGCTACTGGAAGGAAACAGAGAGCTGGCAGCGAGAACGAGACGCTCGGCTTCACTGGCTGCCTGACTGGTCTGTTTGCTCTGAAGACAGCTACTAAACTATCTGGTCTGCAGCGTTGCCGGGCGGCTCGGTTACAGTTTTACCATTCATCGCCCTACAATCAATTAAGTGTTGATTTAAGGACTTCCATTTGTGAAATGGGCTTGTGCAATGTAATTTAATTAAAGACATTACGGGGTCTGATGACAAAGTTAAAGTGACGAGAAGGTTTTTTTTTTTAAAGCAGCAGTGTTCAACAGAATGTCACCATCTACTGTAAGCCTCTGGTGGTCTTGGTTAATCCAGCTAGTGGAGATTTGCAGATAGTGATCAGATAGGACAACATACGTGATTTTACTGCTGCTACATTGAATTTTTTGCAGGTTGAGGATCCTTTTCCTAAACATTTTAAATCAAATAACTTATCCCACCTCACTTTCAATATTTCTGCACAGGTTAAATTTGGACAAGACAGATGAACTAACCAGGATCCTCACCTTCTTACGACTAAAGATTTAACATGATTAAGTTCCAAGAGTGTTTCGATCTCCGGTTTATTATTATTTTCTAATATTCTGTTTCAAAGCAGGTCAGGCATTTTCGCAGCATCACTTCCTAAAGTTTAATAATCTGCTCAGCAACAACAAGACCTCAAGTGGTTTTAAATTATGCTATTCGGCTTGTTATCACATTCAAAGCAAAAATTATTCGTCAAAAGGCATTTAGCTGGGGATGTCAGCTGATAAGGGATTTCAGCCATTTGATTCGGGTGTAAAGTTTGCTTATCTCTGGCACTGAAGGACTGAAGTCTGACATACCTGCTCAAAAAATAAGTCTGGAGGAACAGCCATCTCATCTGCAAACACCTGGCTTTTAAAATAGACTAGCAAGGCCTGGTGTGTCAACTTGGAAGTGTCATAAATTTTACATGTGACCCAAATCCAACACACATCTGTCAAATGGTCACATTCTGTCCAGGGTTTATTCCAGTCTCCTGTAACTGGACATAATGGGTGCAATGACTGATGGGGAGACTGATGAGAGGCAAAAGAGGATTATGGCTCATTTTGCAAACTTGGAAAATGGGAGCCTTGTCGCTATGGAATTAGCTTCTCTGCATGAGAAAATAAACGTGTTAAACAAAAGTTAAACGTGTCTCTAAATAGATCAACAGAGGTGAATAATTTTAAGCACATCTTTTTAAAATTTTAAACAAAATAACTGGCTAACATGGAAATTAAAGTGTTCAATGATCTGGTGAAGGTAAAAAAAAAATCTGTCACTGTTCATTTAAGACAGTTCTGTTGTAACCATCATTCGTTTACTGCATTTTAGCCATTAGTGCAGCGATTCTGAAGTTCTTTTATTGTTATTATGCTGCTTAAATAGCAGCTATATCACCTCTGCTGCATAACATGATGCTGCTCACCTAATTAATCCTATTAATGCTAAAAATTTAAATTGCATTTGTATGATTCTCCCTTGGTTGAGTAGCTGGCTATACAACCACACACACCAGACATGCATACGACAAGTAATATGCGCCCGAGCAATGATGTGCAGCTCATTAAAACAACCTGTGTATTTCTGCCAATTCCTCTCAGCTTTGGGGACGTTATTCTAGGATCCACAGCTCTATCTGGGAGCTGAAGAGGAGAAGAGGGGGGGTATCATTTACTGCTGTACAACTCCGAGGAGCCACTTGTGCGTGAAAGGCAGATGTGTTTATGCTGTAAACAAGAGAGGAGAGACGAAGAGCAGTGCCGAGCCATGCCAAGATATCCTTGTGCCTGCCAAGGGGCTGCAGTGCTGGGCTTCACACCAAAATGCACCCAGGAAGAATGCCATGCGTAAAAACACAAAACACCATTACTTATTATTTTTTTCTTTTCTTTTCAAAAGCATTCAGCCGTGTACCCATCTTATGTTAACTTAAGTTTAACTGTGCACTGAACACATTAAATGTACAATAATGAGGTACTTTGTGTCCTTGGATTGTACTGTTAATGTTTCTCACGTTCAACTTGCCTAGGAATATCTGTGATACTTCTCTTTGCCAGATCCCATTCGTCCTAGTGGGACCAATGTGAACATGAGTTAAACATGCAGTCCTCCTAACGTGGATTAAATTACAATAACTGTGATTTTAGAGTAGGATCACACATGTTATTTATGGGGATGGAACTACAAAAGTAGCCATTTTGGTTTATTGCTTTGTGCATCCTGTAAATTCCCAATCAAACTAAGATGTGGGGATTTCATTGAAAACATCTCTCTCTGTGTCCAATGATTTCAGTTAAATTCCTCCAACTTTTACGACTTTAAACATAGCAACATGCACTGTCTTGATGAAATAAGTCACTGATTTCATAGAACAAAACTCATAATACAAGTTTTGACGGGGAGCGTATGTCAATAGTGGCCTCATAAATAGCTCGACTCAATATGGCCAAAAGTTTATGGTTCTGTTGTAGAATTTATATATTTCTACTGATTGACGAATGGACAAAGACTCAGACGGAGCTAAAGCTGTCATCCATTCTGCGTACTTTGTTTTTCTGTCTCACAGAAAGAAATCTTTGCTAAGTGCTTCTTTGTGTGTTTCACTATGTAAGCTCTCTTTTTTGGGGGGCGAATTAGTAAAGACAATGCTGTCATGTCATTGTGTATTTTGTTTATTTTTCTGTCTCATAAATCGTAGCCCTGGCTCAGTAGTCCTGCGTTTAGCTCCGTCAAAATCTGGACGATGCCTCTGGCAGAACCATTTGCTGCCTTTGACTACCATTTGTGTTCTCTCCATTTCTTGTCCAGAAGGAAGTACTTGTGAGTCAGTGCTCCTGTTTTTAGTTGTGTCACTTTCCTGGACAAAGCCACTGACAGAGCTATTGCTGCCATAAATGCAGAGAACTCTTTGTTTTCCATTCTAGCAGAAAGTACTCCGCATTCCTTTTCTTTTCTGTTTTCTCAATCCCCAGATAGCTACAGCAGATTGATCGCTTTGCACTGAGCCCGCTTCTGACTGAGGGTTCTTGTCGTACGCTTCGGTTTGAGGGTTTACTGAGAAGTCGATGACTTGATGCACTCATCAAAGCCCCTCTGGATGGATAACCTGTCATGAGCAGAGATGTATTTTTTTAGATTTTTATTCGGATCGAGTTGTACTCTTTATACAATTCAATCTAAATAAAGGGGGACTTGGACTGAGAAATACTGGAAATGAAATTTGAATTAAAGTTTTAAAGAATCACTGAAATATTTGAAACAAGGAGGCTGATTATGCATCAGACGTTTTGTTAAAATCTTTGAAATGTCCAAGATTTCAATGAATTGCAGCCAGTAAACACATATTTTTAAAATAAAGGGAAGCTTTGCTTTCTATGTGACCCACAAGTTTTGCTTAAAGTTGGCACAAAAGACTGCCTAATTAATTTAAAGCAAGAATCTACTAATTTTACAGCGTCTTTATTCCTCGTTGGATATAAATCTTTTGTTTTCTTCCGTTTTCTAATTGAATACCCTGCTGGTCTTTCTAGAACAGTCCCATCTTCTTTAATAGAGACGAATAACTTGGCTCAGTAGGTGCAAGCTTAATTGATAGCATCGCCGTAATGTTCCGAAGCTGAATCTGATGATGATGAAGATGATGATGTTTGTGTGTTGCCTTTCTTCAGCGTTTTGCGTAGCGATTACGAGCGAGGGTGAGAGGGAGAGGTGTGAGTCTGCGCACGACGGCGCGCGCAAATAACTGGCGAGGATCGTTGAGAGAGGAGTTCAGTGTGAACCGGGACTCGGCGCGTTTGCGTAGGAGTGAATGTAAAGTGTGCGCGTCGTGTTAATGAGCCGCTACGCTGGCAGCTGCGTCTCCTCTCCTTTTTCCGTGCGCACGCGCGCTTCCGTGCACGTGTTTATGTGTTTGTACACGCGCCTCATCTGCATGGCGCCATGTCCCATCGCGTCCACGGGGCTGTGTAAGAACAAAGGCTTTTCCATTTGCAGTGGCTGCTGTGCCTGCAGGGAAAAAGCCTGATCATAATTAGCTGAATGATGAGTCTCTGCCATGCACCACGCAGCGGGCCTGTGGCTGCGTCTCTGCAGCGTCTCTTTTACTTTCCCCCCAATCTGCGTCTCTCCCTTGTTTCTTTTTCTCTTTCTAACATTTTCTCTCGATTCATTGTCTGTCACGCGCGTTGCATATCGCTCATCATTCATAACCTCTTGTCAGACTCGCCCGCTTCCTCTTTGTGATTCTTTCTCTTCATTTAATTAAAAAAAAAAATTAAATTTCGATGCTCTGTCTTCTGTCTTTTCCCTTTTCCTTTCTTCACAAGAGATGACTTTTTTTTTCTTCTGAAAACTCTAATGTCTTGTTAAGCTTAAGGCTAGATTTAGTTTAAACTGAAAAAAATCCAGACAGACACCACAGTAGAACAATATAAATATTTTTTTGGCAGTAAAATCAGTAGTAAAACTTAAAAGACTTAACTTTAAAGAAATTTCACATTGTAATTTGATGCCTTGAAATTGGACATCTGTGTCTTTAAGAAGCTCCTACACTTTCCAGCACTCTGCAGTCACAACAATGCTTCTCATTATGCCATTAATTATAGTTCTTCAGAGCATTGGATTGAGAAATGAGCATTGGATTGTATGATGAGCTCAGCAGACCCACAGTTCCTTCAGGTATTTACTCATTTCTGCTGCCGCTAGTCTACAGGAGCTGCTCTGTGAGCACCTGCCCCCAAGCTCAGCTGGAGTCTCCAAGGCATCACGCTCAGACTGTGTCAGAGTTAGACATGCGTGAAAGAAGCACAGCATCACTTAACTCTCAAGTATGTTTTTGATGAGGAAATAACATAATATAAAGCTCCAAAAAGTTGATTTTACTTAATGCTCTCTGTTTAAAGCCAAAGAACAACCAAATGTAAAAACTAAAAAGCTGCCATAACCAGACTGGGTAGCTTCCAATGGCCTTTTACCAATACTTCTTTGAGTACTTTTTGATTAAAGCTGAGCATACATTCTATCAGTCAATCAGTCCGACAGTTTGTCCATTTGTTCGTATGTCAACGATGTGGAACATTTTTCTTCCAGCATTTGAGCACCTGAGCATCACGTAAACACAGCAGGCAACAACAGTCATCCCATTTCCTAATGGCTACTATCAGCAGGATAATGTTCAAGTTTGATGTGTTTTCCTGTCAAAAGCGTAGTAAGAACTTTAAGTAACAACAACGTCATAGAAGTGATGTCTGTTTTTTTTTTGGTCACATGTGGGATTTAACACGTGAACCACCAACCGATGGGCAGTGACAACAACACGCCGTGGCGCGTCTCCCCAGGCAGACACTCTTGTCCCCTTCTGATTTTGTTCTCAGCCTCTCTCACTCACTCCACTCTCTCTCTGTGCAGCAGGCCAGGCAGATGGCAGCCCCTTGGCCCACTGTGCCAGGAAAAGCATGTGAATTAAAGGTTATACCCAGCAGGTCTGAAGAGCTGCCAGCATCGCTGTGGCGGACCAGAGCGGGAGAGGGGCAATGGAGGGAGGGCAGCCCGGCCCACCTGCCTCCCAGGCTCTGGGACATCTGTCCGGGGTTTTGCGGAATGATGAGCGCGATGCTGCCAACCTCTGCTGCTGCCACCGCCACGGCCGGCACTGTGCCGGAAGGAGACGTTGGCGTCTGTTACGTTTTTTTAGCCTGAAAATGAGCAAGTGAGCAGGTGTGGGTTTGTTTGCTGGTTTGCGTGTGTGTGTGTGTGTGTGTGTGTGTGTGTGTATTCTTGCGCACTGGAGCTTTTGTTTCTGTAAGTGAGAGGATAGCCCTGATCGGATGGGACACCGAGTCTGATTAGCTTATGAAGTATGCCATGAAGAAAAGTACCCGCAACGTCAAATGCTTTTCACCTCTTTTTGAATTGTCCCATACTCTCTTGAGCAACACCCACCTAAATTTCATCCCGACAAGTTACCTTGAAACTGTTCCCCGATAGATAGACTTTTAAAACTACCAGGTCATGTGCCACTCGATGCTTTTCAGATCTTGGCGGGGTCCGCCAGGTCAGGCCATCTGTAGACTGAAACAGACATGTCACCAGCGGAGGCTTAACAATACAGCCTGTCTCGAATCTGTGCCTAATTCCTTCCCAATATGCTTCCCAATTGTTTGCTTTAGCTGGGAGTGTGCTGAAATGTTAGGACCCCAAGTAGCTTCACAGATGTTGTGGCATATTTTATAACAGAGCGAGGCGCATACAGGGAGTGACTGACAGTCATGATTAAAGGTGCTTTGACTGGAATATCCTTTGGTTTGCTGCAAAATATTGCATAACACTTAAGATTTACGCTGATATTTATTCGTATAACATCTTGCAACCGATCAGCAAATGTTTCTAACAGTCGTATAAAATCTCCTCCATAACTTACGCTCATCGTCTCTGTCACTCAGGTCGCCATGTCGAAGCGAGCTAACGCTGCGGATAGTGACACGTCTATGGAAGCCTTTGCTTGCAGTAGCTAACAGTTTCACCATATGTGCCCGTTGTTGTTCAAGTAGAGATTTCATGGAGTCCTACTTGGGTCAGTATTATCTGCGAAATTCACTGATCCAAAGTGAGAGACGTTTTTCATTTTTACCGTCTGTCCATTCAGTTGTAACTTATAATTTTCACGACATAATGATGCAGCAGCTATCACTTGAATATAATATGTTTCACATATGCCACCGTTTTTATTATGGGGTTCATGTCTGGAGGTGTATTACCATTAAAGTCAATAAAGTATATTATTTTTTAAGACAGGATCTGAAACACTTCTCTGTACATGCAGTGTTGTAGGAATTAACAGTCCGGTCTTCCTGCACCTCTTGACGTTGCTGTCAGTTGGGCCACAAATTCTCATTTACGTCACAAAAAATACCTTCTTTTGCAATGCAGTGTGAAAAGAATCTTTAGGTGCCTTATCCAGCCTCTGCAGGCATCTGCTGGGATGTCATGTCATGTCATGCTGCAGCCGCGGCACCCAGAAGGATCGTCTGTGCATGTGGCTGGTGATCATATTCTTTCCATGCCTGCTTAGAAAAAAATAAATAAATCTTCAATGGGGTTAAGAGTAGTGAGAGAGGAACTCCATCAGCCTGATGATGGAAACTGGATCATGTCCTCTGCCTCCAGATTCACCCAAAAGTAATTTACCAAATCAGGACCGATTTAGAAAAAGGATCCAATGGAAATGAATAGCAATATGCTTGACTTATTACAGAAACATTTTCAACCATTTTGTTTAAGACTTATGCGGAAGCCATGCTTAAACATTGTGGAGAGGGTGAGACTGTTCAACAGAGACTCATATGAATTACATTTTGATCATCATGACATGTGTCACAAAATATGATTTTGGTTTAAATGTTTGGGTAGATGCTATGAAATTTAAGGATTTTTTCTTTCTTGCTCAAAGATGATCATACCATAAAAATAGTTAAAGTAGCTGAATAATATCTAGGCTTTTAAAGATTGTTTCCCTCTTAACATTTTATCCATTACACAACAAATAAACCGTATTAACTGCTTTTGCAAATTCCTTACCTATATATTTCTTTGATTTTGTTTGGTTCATTTCTTCACAAACTATTTCCTCGTGGTCTGGGTGCATTTCACACAGCTGTGCTCAGGGATCCGTGTTGTGGGATGAGTCAGGATAATCTGGATTGGAGATGTTCTGGAGGTATCCCGTCTCTTCTGTGAGACACGCTGTGAAGCTGTTATGTGGTCCCTGGAAACAGCACGTGTGACTTTCTGCGTGACCTCTCCACTCCTGAGGTCAAAACCATCAACTTTGTCAGAGGAAAGCCAGACACCCAGGGAAGGTGTTAATGACTGCTCAGAACAGAGCGAGGCCGCCGAGCGTGTGACCCGACGGTGGGGAGCGAACTCCTCTGAGGTTGGCCCATGTGTTTTGTTTTTTGTTTTTTTTGAGCTGCTAATGTGTTAAAGTGCTTATCTGATTTTATGGACACATCTCGTGTTTCCTCTCTCTATATTTTCTGTCTTAAATTCCCTATTTCAGCACACACACTGCTCTGAATGTGTGCAAAAAGCAGCTTCCATTGGCTGGAGCCACTACACCCAGTGCTGGATGCTCTCCGTCTCATGCCAGCTGCCAGCTCCTGACCTCTCCCCGATGCATCCTCCTCCACATGGAGCTCACAGCTGGCTCTGGGCCGTCGCGACGTAGGCCGAGTTCTTGCTTTCGCAAACGCATATATGCATACACGCAAAGAAGCGTGGGCCCTCAAATTTAAGGGCAGAAAGGAAGGAAATGTACACATTCAGTTCTCTCGAATTGGATTCTTTCTCCTCGATGCATGGCTCCTCTCACATCCCGCCAAGCACATCTTAAACCTCTTAAAGCAAATGCGATGTATTTTTCCTTCAGCTGGTGAAAGTGCAGAAAGCAGAGGGTTGCATCCTGGACAGCATGCCATTGTTCCACAAACTCTGCTAAAGTACTCTCACGGCTCCTGTGTGCTCTTCCTGTCTTCTATTCAGGTCTGTCTGCAGTGTTATATAGTGCAGGGGTTTTGCATGAGAGAATGACAAATAGTTGGCCCCGAGGATGATGGGGAAAGCATGAGAGAGTGATTTAGGGTACATGATTGATTTTAAAGAGAAGCTTAGCTGTGGAAAGGGTTATGTTCAGACTGAAAATGGGTTATGAATTGCTTCTTGAAAGTTTATGAATCATTTCTTTTTTTTCTTTCTTTTTTTTGCAGATATTGACAAGAGAAAATGCACCAAAAAAAAGAAATCAATCTCTGCAAATAAATGGCATTGATCGTTGGTGTTTTTGCTCATACAACTTGAATCAGGGATTGGTTTTCATCTCCACTCCAAGAATTTTGCACATAATTCGTCTTGAGCGGAGAAACTTGAATTTTAGCAGCTAAATAGAAAGGATTTTGTCCTGTAGGTTTGTGACTTTGGACATTTGGACAAACAGCTATGAAACTTCACATTTTGTTTTATACACTGGATTCATCCCAGTCAGCAGTAGAGCAGATTTCAAAACAGAAGCAGTACATCAACCTAATTTTGGCATGATTAATTGACACATCTATTCCTGGTTATGATTTGACCAATGTTTTTCTTTTAGGCTTTAGAAGAAGCAAAACTTTCTCCTCTGAAAGTGGTCTAAACTTAATTTTAAAACAGAAAATGTGTCAGGTCTATGACAAATCAATGAGCAACGCAAAAAAAATACCAGAAACAGTGAAATGAAAGGCAAAGCTTAATTTCACTAATTATTACCAACTAATTTCATACTTTTTCTATTCTGCTACTGTAACATCTTGTGCAGCATATTCTACTTCTGTTGGGGAAACAAAAGGAAAATGTACTGTTGATCAGATATTTACTGATGGGCACAAACATGATTTTTTATTTTTATCTATAGTGTCATCAAACAATCAAGCTGTACAGGATGCGCACTGACAGCAAGACGTTCCCCCCAAATTGTGGAGGTAGAAGCATTGTGTTTTTGAGGAGGATGCTCAGACCCTGCAAGAGGGGTCTGAATACTTTTATGAGGGACACTCTGTGGGTCAAGAATGGGTCAGCTTGGTGGCCATCTCAGAGTGGAGCCAACTGCACTGTGAGATGGTGTGAAGACAGTGAGGTTATTTAGCTGATACTATACAGAGCTGAAGCTTAATTAAACAACTCCTTTGAAAGCATATTTAGAGATGCAGAGTGAAAATAGTTTTCTCTTTGCGTTTCCCAGAACTGTCTCCAGACACTCTTAGTTCATAACTGAGTCAACAAAGTGTCTAGTTAACACAGTGGCCAGTTATGTTATCCCCACATGGACTGAGCGATCTTGCGTTGTACAAACTGATTCTGACTGTGAATCGAGTTCCGTCTCTCCGCTGAACTCAGTTCTTGTGCGACCATGTTCCCACGTCCTCATCTGTTTTATTAAACTGCCCTCAGTGAAGAATGCGCTGGCTTGCATCCTCCGTTCTTAGACAAATATGCAAAGCTTTTATAGCTTAACGATATCGTCAGAGATATCCAGTTTGCAGCAATTAAAAAGACATCAGCTGTGCAGCTAGACTTTTAATTTTCATGCAGAGCTACACACAACGTTATTTTGACAGAGTTGGAGTTGGTCCAGTGATGACAAAATGTTGCTGAGGAAAATGAGGAGAGGAATTTAATATGTGTTTAGGAAATAATGTACTAGTAACAAAGATAAAAATCCAAAGAACGCGTGATAAAAGGCCATGGACTTATGTTATTTGCACTAAAGTAGGTGGCATGAATGTAGCTCAGCAAGAAAAACAAGGGAGTAGTAAATGAAGCTCTAAGTCTACATCTGGACTTCTTATTAACATCTAAAGCTAATTCTATGTTTCCAAAACTTTCATTTTAAACCAAGTATCTGTCAATTCTCGCCTAGACATCTATGATTTATATAATATAGTTTTGATTTTGTTTTCAACTCAGAAATGCTCAATGGAATTTTTCCAACCAGTCTGTTTTCTTGTTGTCCATTCCTTACCAGAGAAGTAAGCAGTAACTGATTGGTTACTTGGGAATTACAAGCACATTGCAACCATTTTAATATTTTCAATATACTCTGAGAAGTACTGAATAAAAAAAAACTGTCTGTAGAAAACACACAAATAAGCTTGCTTGGGTTTAATTAAAGTCCCAAGTTTTCCCTGTTTCCCCAGGTCCGTTTTTTTCTCCAGTTTTTTCTCCTGCATTTATTAATCTATTTTTTCCTCTTGTGCCTCAGCTTCCTGCTTCGCTTGCAGCTGTTTTACATCAATGTGATTAGTCTCACTTGTTCATTGTTTCAATAATCGCCCTCCAAAGTATTTGTTTTCTTGGTTTGCAGTCAGTTGCTGTGAAATTGTTTTGTTGGTGTTATTGACATCTCACTAGTTTGCTCGTCGTTGTTTGTGTTTATGCTTGTGCTTCCTGTTGTTGTTTGTCTTAATTAAAGTGATCTGTTCTTCTTTAATGGTTTATCTGAACCAGAGAACTCAAGGCGCTTTACACTCATTCACACGCTGATGCTGATCAGCCACTTACATTATGACCCACCTGTTACAGGACGAATTCCTACCACTGCAGCCAAAGTCGCCTTTTATCGTCCACAATCACGGAAGTTATTAATATAAACTAAATATGTCTCACTGGTATTTCATACTGTATTAAAAACATGAAAACGCACAGCCAAAACAATGTAAACGAAAGTCAAAAATGACCTGATAGGTTTCTTTATATGGACTTATAAAATCCTTTTCCAAGTCTAACAGTGTTTAAAAGGGCCAGGCCTGCAAAGCATTATTAGACACCACAGTTTTCCAAAAAAGGCAAAAGTTTATTTTATCTGTTTATTTGATCAGTTCTTAGCAATTTAATTGTTTTGAATGAGCACCTTTCTGTTTCTTTTGATGTAATACTTAAATTTAGCTGTTATTCCATTTGATCTATTTCCTGTCTCCTAATGCATTTTTTCTTTTTATGCTCCTTCTTTCCATTTGAGGCTTTCTTTGCCTGTGAAAGGTATTATACCAATAAACCTTCTTTGTATCAGGTGATTTTTCTCTGTTCTTCTCTCTTATTTGACACCTGACCAATTTTAAGCCAAAAGGAAAAGGATCGCTATTTTTATTCCTTTTGGACCTGTAACTTCTTTTTGTTACAGTCTAGTCTGAATTTCACGAGACAAGGACACTGCTGCAGTATGTGTTGCTAGCCTGCTATGCTACTTCATTCCCACAGTGCTTCACCCTGTTCCCCACTAAATCTTACGAATTCACAGTTAGGATCTAATATGCAAATGACTGTAAATTGTTGATAAATGCAAAGAGAACATGAGACTGAACGGTTACACTCAAGTTTTCCATGAAACAGATTTGAGTTTTTTTAATAGGCATTGATGGGCAATTCGGATTCCAAATCCCACTACTGTATTTACATTAAAATTAGTGACATATATATGCTGAAAACCTGGGAGATTTAAAATTCAACATAATCCACTGCATTTCATCAATTGGCTTGATTGGGTCCGATTTGACTCAGTGATCAGAGACTTTCAGGAAACTTTTTTGTGTTTCTTGACAGCAACAGCTCAAGAAAAACAAAGGAAGTCGAGCAGCAATTACACTTTAAAATTTGGCCTATCTTGCATATTTCTATATATTAGTTTAAAAAGATAAATCATACATTGTATAAAGTCGCTGAAGGAAGTGACTAAAGTCAGAAACATATTTTCTGTTGACTTTGATTACAGCTAATGAATATCCAAAATCCACTTTCTCTGGAGATTATTTTGTTACATGAGACTAATGACAACAAAAGGAACTGCAGTACAGAAGTTTAAGGCGCCTTAAAGGTATGTCTATGTATTGTACACTGAATGTTTTAATACTTGATCGGGATTCTGCATAAATTCCTGCAGTAATGCAACGTGAGTGAGATCAGCCCGGTTCTTTGAAGAGATGTTAAGGAAGCCCAGATCGCTAAAAGTGACCTTCAGATCATTTGCATATTAGATCTATAGTCTCTCGTTTTCCTGTAGACAAAAGAACTTCTTAGTTTTTCTCTTGAGTTCAGGTTAAGTGAGTTTGCTGGCCAGTGAAGCCGTCAAAGCAGGTATCTGTACTTTTGATTGTGTTGGCAGATGCCAAAAAATAGAGACATGAACAATGTGTTTATGGTGACAAAACCTGTAGTAATAAAAGGCTTCAATTTCTTATGACACCGACAAGATTCTTTACATATCAACATGTATTATGTATCACTGCTATGTATTAATACTCACACTTATTTCTCTTATGAAGAGTGATTCATAATAAATTGATAAGTGGTAGTGTTTTATTTAAATAATACTGCAGATATTACTTGAAGACCTATTAACCCTTGTCAGTGTAAATGACATTTATGACTCAAATCAACAATGACTGGAGTAAAATTTAACCCTGAAACTCTAACCCTGTTTTCACTTTGTACCTGTTGGAACCATGTGCTGTCCAGCACAGAGTTGAGATTGAGTCTTTTTGAGCAACGGTGTTAAGCATAAAATTTTAAACAGCTTAAGCTGCTATAAAGAAAAAATAACACTCTTTCATTCGGACAATCCTATTCTCCGTCCCAGTCTGGTGTTTGAAGGGTGTGTCTCCAGGTCAAGAAAAGGCCAGCCTCGGGACACGTTATCGGGCTACTAAGTTGTACGTCTGGTAGGTGTCAATATGGTGCCGGGGGGGCTGACATGATGAAAAGCAGACAGGGAAAGGCTAAGAAGCAAAGAGCAGCAGGGATAGAGGCAGAGAGGAAAATACATACATCACAGTGGAGTAGAGCACTTGGTACCAGAGAAAGAAATATGAGGATATTGGTGATTTGGAGTAAAAGGTAGACAAATAGAGACTTTTTTTTTTGAGAAAACTAAGACAGGACATATTAAACAGCAAAGAAAACAGACAGGAAGAAAAATCCACGATTTGTTTTAACAATTTAAAGACATCATCATTACAGTCAACCCAACAATTTACTGATGGCAGCTGTCAAACATTGTTTTTTGATCTTTTTTCTTGTTTGAACTCCAAATGAAGAAAAACAGCTGGAGCCCTTAAAGCGTTGCATGCGAATCCAGCATAATCGTTTTCCTGTTTTCCTCGTCACAATCAAGTCCCAGCTACAACAGAGAGACATGCAGCTATGCTTAATTGTCCAATTTGTCTCTGCAGAATGCTGACATTTGTGGAAACACACTTAATAAATGACTGGCTCCGTCTGCGCGTTCATCCCTGTTGAATTTAGTTCCACGTCGTCTGAAAACGTATGCCGGCTTTCTATGTCTTTTGGTGAGTCGATGACGCAGTCGACATGTTTACACGACTACAGCAGAGATGCAACGATGGCGCCGATCATTTTAAATACAGTGCAAAGCATTTATATGTCTGATGTTTGATTTGAGACGTTCTATCTGACTAAGAAACGAACAGAAAACACATGTTCCACAGGACCGAGTCACATGTGACTGTGTCTGATGAGTCAGTGTAAGGAGGGGAGGTGGAAGCAGCTGCAGCTTGACAGAGTGCAGGTGTATTTATGCGGCTGCTGGCTATCAGGCAGAGAGGTGGTTCAGACACACAGCCCTGACAGCGAGGCAGGGACGACAAAGTGCTGTTGATAAGGAATGGAGACAGAGAATCATACACGGGGCGGCTGGGCTTTAGCCTGTTTAACTAAGTAAATACACACTCGCAAACACTCACAGGCGCTCGCATGGTCATGTTTCCATGACTTCAGAGGGCGTTGCGTTGATTTACGTTAATCTCTCGGATACCTCGGTTCTTCAAGCAGCCTTGGGTCTTTAACAGACCAGAAGTTAAATCCCAGATCATGAGATTTATGTTCTCTGGATGTTTTGTTCTAAAGCTACTCCAAATAAAGGGCTATTTGAAAAAAAACAAAAAAAACGACTGTACAAACTGAATAATAAATGACTATGTATTATAAAATATTTATTTGCATGGAGACACAAAATAGACTACGCTATAAAATGAATTCAGGATTATTACTATAATGATGGTTGTTTCTGCCACAGTTAAGAGAAACTGAAATGAACAAACAAACCTAAAATTAATCATTTTACTTCATTTTAATCATACGTTTACTGCTGCAATTAAAATTTCCTCCATGTGTATCGTCTTTAAAATATACAAATATACATTTCACATTTCTTAACCTATAAAATCTGATTCATTTTGCTGTTAGATGACATTCTAGTAGAAATGTTCTAAATTACTTTTTCACTCTTAAAATTCAAATATACATTCCCATCTGATTAAAGAAAATCAAAACATATCTCAAGGTGAGAATTAGGCAAGGAACTAGTTCATTATTAACATAAAAATAAGCAACCAAAACATTCATTTGCTCCAAAGTTTTTATTAGACTGAATGCAGTGCCCTCTACATTTTGACCTTTGGTAAAGATGCGTAAAATAAATTTTTATTAGCAGCATGCTAACCCATTCAGGAAAATCCAACCATTAATTATTTTACATTCTTTCAGAGGGAAAAACCCACATAAAGTAATATTTATCTTAAATGTCCACTGGTGCCCTGTTATTGTTGACACCAATACATCTTTTCACAAAGTTGGAGTGTACAAAGAAAGAGATCCTTGTTTTAACTCTATCCGACTTTTGCAAGAAATAGTCCAAGTAAAGCCTCCTGTATGTGTGTTACTGGGTGTATATTGTCCCTAGTGCATATTAGGAAATATCAATAAAAATAGGTCACCAGATCTCACCTTTTGGATGTCGTGCAAACATTGCAAAATATATGTGAAGCCAACAAATCGGCACATTATAGAAATGCTAAACTCTGACACGGAGAACTGGGGAAATTATGAATGTAAAGCTACAAACCTGTAACCAGCAAGGCGTATCTATTGAAGCAGTCAGTGAGTTCACACCCACAATTGTGTGAACTGATGAATGAGTAAACAAACGTATGGCTCATCAACATAAATAGAGCCAGAGACGTCAACGGCTGCGCCAGCATATTTGAGCAAAAACAGAAAGAACCAATCACTGTTTAGATTCCTTCATAGAAAAAAAACCTCTTAATACAAGAAGGTTGCGAGTTTCAACCTCAGCTGGAACCTTTGCATGCTGACATTGCCAAGTTTTGTCTCAGCACGGATCCTGTGATGGACTGGTACCATCTCCATCTCTCACCTGTCGATACCCTCCACCCACCACATTGAAACGTTTGATAAAGAAAACAAACGGACGGCTTTACGACTGGATGCAACTGAATTTACTACATTAATAAGAATGCATTATGAAGACCTGCTTGAACTGAGACAAACGTACGGACATCTCTGCTTATTCTGGCTGTACATGGTCAGCATTCCTCCCGTATCGGGGCCCATGTGACCTGTGACACAGTCCAGCCGTCTGCTCTCCGTCACGTCTTTGTCACAAGTGCAGTCGGCAGCTCCCAGCTCCTAATTTGCTGTTTGGAGCTGGTGAGAGGTGGTCTGGTTTGTGTTCAAACCCTCGAGTGATAAGATCCAGGTCCTCTCCTCTTTGTGTCCTTGTTTTTTTTTCCATGTGAACCAACGCTCCTTTCTTTGAAACACAGAGATGACTGTTAGCAGACACACACCGACATACTTATGCAGAGGTACACTTTCAGATAAATACAAATGCAGTTAAAAAAAATAAAATAAAATGCAGACACCTACCTCAACGCAGATGATTTACAGCTTGTCTGCAAGTCGACGGCCACAGTGTTGCTCACCATGTCTTATTGGTGTGTGACAAACGATGTGTGTATTGTGGCGACGAGCATGTCTGATGTGGTCAATGATAACTGGGCGTTAAGAAAGGACAAAAAAATTTCTCACATTCTATACTATGTGCCATAAATAAAGACAAATTGTATTACAAAATTAAACAGCAGTTACTTATACCTCCATTTTAAATTTTATGAACAATTATGAAATGAAATCCAGTTTATGTAGCTCTTTTCAGCCCTCCAAGGGTTCTCAGAGACTCTTTCCATTCACGCACACATTCTGACACTGATAATGGCTACTGGATAGTCGCCACAGCTGCCCTGGGGCAGTCGGACAGAAGAGAAGCTGCCGTTTCGCTCTATCAGCCGTTCGGACCAACACCGACATGCAAGGCGGGTGAAACAAATGACAGAGGCAGGCGGAGCAGGAATCTAACAACAATCACTCCTTTTAATAAAACAGGGCGATTTTTACCAATGCTTTTTTTTTTTTTTTAAATCAAACTTAACGTTGTCCTTTTCATATATTACAACATATTAAATATAAATATTATTTTGTTTGAGGAGAAATTACAGACAAAAAAACATACTGTAATTCAGGAGAAACTAATGTGTCTCAAAAGGAGACAATAATGCATTTTTTTGTTGTATCAAGTAAAATTTTAATACTTAACAAAGCTAGAGTTACATCTATGAGGTGCAATTTTAGAAGCTCCAAGTCCCAACATCAGAAGATCCTGAGGTCTGTCACAACTAACATCTTAGCCTCATGCAGCAAGATAAAGTTTAACCGTGTATTTTATTCACTGTTCACTTCTTACAGCCTTATTCCCAAAGGACAGACAGAACTTCTCAGCAAAGTAAGATGTGGACTTCACTGCTACTCTTAACAACCTTCACAACTTATTGATCTGATGTACCCGTCTACACTGACAGCTCATCATCTATTCTGTGAGACCTCACGTCTCCCCACACAGCCATTCAGAAAAAAACTTCAGATTGAAGCTCCAAAATATTGACCAAAAAAAAACCCTTATTTCTATCAAGTGACATTAGGTGACTTGCCCGGAGCAACTATGTTCAGAGAGCATAATGCAGAAAACATAAGAGGTTAGAAAGTTCACTGCTCCCAAGAAATGTTTTAAGCAGAAACGGCTACCTTCAACCCTCGTGTTTTCTCACTGGCTGATGAAGTAGTCTAGCCCTGGAAGGGGAAAATTTTTATTTAGGTTGGCCACGCTTCCCTCACCTCAGAAACTCATGAAAGCTGTATTTTAAAGAGTATTTTAATAGAAGAACAGTTATTCTTGTCACATTCGCTTTGAGCTTTCCGCGTGGAAGACCAAAAATCTTATAACACAACCTTGTAAAAAAAGATTTTTTTTTTTCTTTTTCCACTATAGGAAGGCCGTTTCTGAGAAAACGTTCACTGTTAAAGCTGAGAAACATTCAATGAGGATTCCAGATTCTCAGACAGGGCTGCTTCTTAGTTCTGAAATGGAAGTTAAGTTAGAAGAATGAAGGTCATGACTGTGGGTCTGGAAAACGAAGAGCTCAGCAGGTCTGTTCGAATGTGCTTTCAAACAAGTCCATTACTGTGGAGTTCTGCTTTTGCAACGGTATCAATGCTGCTCACACATTTTCACTTTTTCTTACATATAAGTCACGTTTCAACGATAGATGAAGGAAAACAATAACACGGAAGAAATATAATGCATCGTTATCAGTTGTCTTTGCAAATAAAAATCTGAAAAGTGTGGCATGCATTCTGCCCTTAGATGAAACTAAATAACAGGGCTGGGTGCATTGATCTAAGTAACAATGTCATAGATACCAAGGTGAGTATTAGTGTCGGATCTCATGTAGTTGTTTCTTTCCTATAAATTCAGCAAATTACTCAGATTTGCTCACAGTGAATTAAAATACTAAATATTTAGAGCTTACATTTTCAATTTGACAGTAAGATCTCATATCTTTGCAAATTTTGTAAAAATTTAATATGGCTAAAAATAATAATAATGTGAATTACAATTAAAGACTACAATTATTACTAAAATAAAAATATTTACTTATTGCCTAAAATATTTCATTTGTATTTTGTTATAATAATAATCAACTGACTGAAGTCAAATCATCAAATTATTCAATGATGACATAAAAAAAGATGAACATAAACATACAGAAATAAGTTGTTTAAAAATGTCTCTATATGTGACCAAATAGACCAAATGGTATAGATATATTTTTGAAGTACTTTCAGATTACATGAATACATTCCACAATGTTCTTATTTTCATTTATTGGAAATTTTTTAAATGATATCGAATCTGTTCCCTCACATCCAGACTTACTTTTGCATTCCAAAATCCTATAAAGAATATTAGATTTTGTGGTTGTAAGGTGTCAAAATGCTAAAAATCTCAAGTTACTTTGACCACGTGTGTCAATTTTTATTATTTTCTCAAGCCTTCAACTCAAATTCCTTCGCTCAGTTTGATTGTTACTTCCTTCTCTTCTGCCTTTCATTATATCTCCACTCCAATATTTCTCTAACACGCTGTCCCTCCTCTACGAGGTCCACTAAGAGGTAACACTCCCACTGTCTGTTTCGACTCCAAACATGTCTTAAAATGACATAAACGACTCAACAGTTGCTCCAAAATAACAGCAGCTACCGAAGTACGGATTGTGAAAATATCAACCATTTAAGCAGCCCTCACACATCCAAGGCTGCCAGTGAATTTGTCATAGTAATGAGATGGAGAGATGCCCTGTACATATCACAGCTTGGGCTTTGATTTATGCCGCCGAATGAGGTGATGTCGTAATTTGTGCACGAGGGGAAAACACACACACAGCCATTTAGTGATGGGACCCAGCTCTGTTCGGTGGCACTCCCCCAGCCCATCTGGCTTCATTTACAATCCAGTTGGAGTCGCGCACGAACATTATACTTGGCTGTCTTAATTTTTATTGGTCAGCCTTGATTTATGACCATCAGAGTCCAAAATAATTGGCTGACACTGGATGTCTTTTATAAGTTGTGTTCAGGGGGCAGAGCTGTGGCAGCTAAACTCCCTGGAAAAATCAGTGAAAACAGAAAGAATGCGTGACGCGTTCCCTTGAGAAGGAGTCTCCTCAGACGAGGTCCTGCTTGTGTATTTTTACAACAGGCGCCTTCCTTGCCTAGCTATGTGAGGCGATGCCAAGCTCTTGTGTGCACATCAACGACTAGCTCATGTAACCTGTAGATGAAACAATCTTTTTCTGGATTCGATTTTTTTTTTATTTGCAGCTAGAAGAGCTGCAACAAAATCACCATCATTGCATATCATGACTGGCATGAGAACTGCACAGTTTCTACCACCTACACCTGCACCAGGTTTGGATGAAAAGAGCGTCTGATAAAAGTTAGACACAGGAGTGGATTCCTACGAAAACATCACTCCGTCAAAGCTTACTTTTTAGTTAACCAGAAGTTAACTAAAGAGTTTGGAGAGCATCAGAGTTGGAGATAAAAAAAATATAAAATCTTCCTCATCCTTGATGTCTGAACTCTTCCTGCTCCAGCACCTGTTTCTATTTACATGCAAGGGCTTTTCTGGTATATTGCATTTACCTCGAAAAATGCGAGCTATAAAACTTAAGGTTGTGAATTTGCTGACCCCGTGTGAGGCTGAAAAGTTTCACCCCCTAAAATTGCAGACTCCTGCACTCTGGCTACCCCCGCCTGCCAGTCTAGAAATGCTTTCCAGTTGTGTATGTCATTCAACAACAGCATCCAGGGTCGTCAGAAACAGTAGAAATTTAAAAAGCGTCTTCCCACAAGGTGCTGGTGTGGAGATGTTCTTTCTCAGTGATCTCATTCCCGTTGATGGACGGGTTGAGTCCTCCCAAAATCATTTAGCCTTTTCCCATCATTTCTGAAATACCACGAGGGTTGACGAGATTTTCAAAGTATTGTTTTTATTGCCAAACTGTGTAACAGCTGAACTTCATTCTTACTAAAAACTCTGCAGGAGAAGCCTTTCTTTCCCTGCATGAGATTGTTTTCTAAGGATTAATTTGTGATTAAGCTAAACCTCTGTACCCCAGTCACTCCAAATGTCTCTTAAATCCCATAATTGAAAATTTTTTTATTAAAGAGCTTTTGTTTATCCTTTGAAACAAGGAAGATTAATTAAACCTGGGTGTATTTTGAAGATGCATAGACTACTGAAAGGGATACTGAACAAAAAAAAAGAACAAGCTTTTCTATCAACACGTACAAACACACCCTGGCTAGATTTTAGACTTAGCAGTAAGGAAGTGCACAAGTGTAACCCTGTAGAAAGAGGTCAACCAAAAGGTGAACCATTACTAACACTGGTCACCAATGAGACAGACATTTTTCTGCTTTGATGATGTGAGAATCAAAATATAAATACAACTTTTCGGCTTGAAAACCCAAACATCATATATGGAGTGAAATAGGAACTATTCATCAATCACGGTGGCAGCAACATCACGTTTTCTGTGGCAGAAGCTTGGTGACGTCTCCACATGGAGGGAAAGATGACAGAGAGCCGGAATGATTCGTTAGGAAAACCTCATTCAAAACCTGTTTGAATGTCCCTGAATCAGCTTATTTTGGCCAGGATTGATTGTGCTCAAACAACGAGTTTGATTTCGGTTTCACGGCACACAGAAATTAAAAATAAATATGCAAATTTTAGAGGAAAATAAAGAGACCAGGATGAAAATGTGTGTGTATGCACAGCCATACACATGCTTGTTTTTTATGGGAAATGGGGGGGAAGGCAGGTTATTTTGTGCAAATATGCTTATTTTGTTTCCCAGAAGACTAGCTGACTACCAATGCTGTAAGTTGTTCATCTGAGAGGTTGCCTGAGGGAAGAAACTGTTTCTGTGTTTCTGCAAAGAAGCTCTCTGCAGTGCCGACCTGAAGGTAAAAGTTTAAACAGTTTGTGTGCAGAATGTCTTGGGTCTGCAAAGATATTAGCTGTCCTTTTCCTGACCTTCGACCTGTACAATCCCTGGATGAATGGAAAGGTCAGTCCTAATTATTCTCTCTGCAGACTTCATTTTTTGCAGCAGCAGCTTGGACCTGTCCTGTTTTGCAGCCGACCCAAAACACGCAGTGATGAATGTGCACAGGACAGACTGAATAATGGCTGTTTGAAGTTGACCAGTAGCTCCTGTGGAAGGTTCAAGGAACCACGGTCTCTGCTTGCTCTTCTTCAACGACAGCGTCTTATGTGTGAAGACATTGTTTCTCAGGTTTCTCGGAAATGGTTTCTGGGAAACGGTGATTCTTGGTGTGAGAGATTATATCGAGAGGTCTTCTTTACAGTAATCTGTCTAATTCTGCCCATCCTTCAGACTAGGAGAGCATATTCAGAGAAAATGGTGGAAAAAAAATCCCACACAAAACCTCAACACAGTTGTTGGGCAGGCAAGTCCACAAAGTCTTGATGATGCAATTGCAGCTTCAACAAAAAAAATAAGTCTTGGGTATGAATTCTTTAGAGTAAATTTGTGACTTAACAAAAATATGGTAATTGTGACCTCAGTAATTTTCTCAGAGACATCATGTTTTGCTGCAATATTTTTCTCCAGCGAATAAATAGACTCATATTAAAGGTTAATTGCGTTCTACATTTTTGGGATGCGAGTCTGGTGAGATTAGGTCACTAGTTTAAAAGATGGATGTATTCTTTTTTTATTATTATTCCTTACTGGTGAGTATATCGTCCCCTTCCAAATAAATTCACTCAGATTTGTTGGTTGGACGTTTCTCTGCTTTTCTCTGTGGGGATTAATGTCAACGCAATGCTCTTTAAAAGTGGTGCCGAAATTATAGGAGGTACCAAAAGAGAATTGAACTTGCCGAGGTAAAGCAAAGACAGAATCACTTAGATGAGAGTTTTATATACAAAGCACAAACCTGACACTCGAATGACAAGAAAACCAAAACACGGCAAACAAGAACTCAAGAAATCAAAAGTGAGACAGCTTTCCCGAGCGGCTGCTGATTTCTCCCTTCCTTTCCGTCTCTTTTTCTGCCTCCATCTTTTATTAGCTTTTGGAAGACTGCCTGAAAATGTGCCTATCGCAGATGTTTGGACAGAAGGTGTTTGCATGCTGTTCGTTTATACACTGCCATACGGGACACAGTATGACCACCACAATAACCAGTAAGTAACACTCTCCATGTGCACAATGCCTCGCCAACTTCTACCTTCTGTTTTGTTGCGGCACAAGCGTACCCCCATGGATTGAGAAGTACCTTGATGCTTCCAGCCCGAGCACCACTGTTATTAACACCTCGACGGCGAACGAATTAGTGTTAGCGGTTTGCTTTTCAGGAGGAAAACACACCATTCTCGTTCAGCTTGTGAATGCGTGCCCAGGTGCGAATTTAAATGCGAGTGCATGTCGCAGTCTGCCTGTCAGAAATCCCACTCATGCAAACTTCTCTATAACATGCTACTTCACTCTGCTGCTGAAAGCTACTGTTGGCCATCTGTCACTACCTGTGAAGGTGAACAGACTGTGAACCTGAACCGGTTCCAAGTTTCTTACACTGCCACTCCCACCGCATATTGCAGGGGGTATAACAGTGTGAGCTTTCCACAGCATATTCATCTGTTTCAGCACTTTTTTTAAAAATAACATCCGGCACAATCTTGTCGAGCGCAGTTCTAAATAAAAGTCAAACATCTCATGTTTTCTGAGAATATTGTTGATTAACGATCAAAAATGCACAGGGTTTGGTAATGAACATGCAGCACGTCTGCAACATCTCCAGGTTATGGGACCATTTTTCACTCTTTATTTAAATCATGTCCACTGTAATATATGAACAGAATCGCTCAGTTCATTAGTGCAGCTCACTAGTACAGTGGAGCTGACAAAACTCCATATGCTGTTCATTTTTTAACTTTGAGCCTTATTTTTCTGCTTGAAATATGGTTAGTTAACAGTGATAAGAAAAAGAGAGTTGATTTTATTCGAAAATATGCTCCTGCATCACCTGAATATGGTTTCTGCAAAGATTCTGAATGGATTTTATTGGGATCATAGGACAAACAAATACAAATTAGTGCATTACTGTTAAGAAAATGATGCATAATTTAGAAAAATCCAAGCATGAAAAGGGTGACACCTGAGTTAGTATTTTGCAAAACCATCTTTTGCTTCGACATCTGAAAGTCTTCTGCTGTTTGTCTACAGATTTACACATGTGAAGACTAATTTCTTAACCCTTCTTCTTTGTAAAATAGTTCAATCTCATCCAGTTTGGAAGAAAAATGTTTGAGAACATTTTTTTTTTGCACACCTTGACTTATTTTCATTGTAGTGGAATAACCTGTTTCACTGTGTCCCACAGCTGTCCTTTTACTATGATCGTGTCCTGCTGGAATTTGAAATGCAGTGACAGCCTCATGCCTTATTCAGCCTTAAAAAATGATTAAGGATTGTTCTATATTTAGCTACAACCATCTCAGCATTATTGCTGACCAAGTTCTTAGTCCTTTCAAAAATCACACAGGTGTGATCGGTTTGATGTCCTGTTCAGTGTTCTGCCTAATGAAGTGATTTATTATTTGGCCAAAAAGTTTAATCTAGGTCATGGTGCATTTTTTCCCGCTTAATAATAACAAATTAGAAAATAGATTTCTTAATCCTTTCTCCCAAGATGCCCTGGACTCTTTTCTGATGATTGCTCTCCCTGCTCTATGTCAGCTCAAGTGAATGGCCACATGTTCCCCCATTATGCAAAGAATGATTCAAAACGTCGTTTATTTATTATTTTCTGTGATCCTGCTCTAAATTTTAACCTACCTGCGTTACTACCACTGGCTCAACGTTGGACAGTTGAAATATCTTTAATTTGTGAAGCTCAAAGCTCTATTATAGGAGCCATCTAAAAATTCATAATTCAGACCAATAAAATCTGGCATGATTTTAGTAGGTATTCACGCTCTGATTTGTGGTGATGACATAAAAGTTTAACTATTAAAACCATGACTTTATTGTCCTGCTTCAGTGCATGCAGACATTTTATTACCTGGATTCTAACTAAACCATTAAATCTTTATTTGAATCTTCATTATGAGGGATTAGGGTAATTGGCAGACACCAGAAAAGTGGTCCCACTTTTACCTTTACTGCTCAGAGGAAGAAAGAATTTAATATGATCAAACTCTTAATAAAAGGCTAGTAAAATCCCTTTCTCAAAGCAGATGGCGTGGGACTTTATCTAAACAGCAGCAGCAATAGTTTTTGCAGATCTGGTCATCAGAGAATTAAAAATATATGTGATATTATAGGGTATTGTTAAATTCCTATAATTTTACTATATTCAAAGGCAACTGCACATTTGGACCAGTTGAATCTTCTGAAGTATCTAAGAATCTGATCCCTTATGATACCAGATTAACTCTGTGCAAATGTATTTGGCCCTTTACACATTTCTCCCATTTATGCTTTTTTTTTTAAATCAGGCTTAAATGTTTCAGTTCAGCAATTATCACACACATATAATATTAAATGTCTTAACCTTCCAAACCAACCTGGCCTTTTGCTAAAGATCCTGACTCTAATGTTAAATCATGAATTAATCACATTTTTTTTTGATGTGGCCTTCATTTTCCAAACAGTTTCAGGAACAGCTTCAAAACACAGCACATCATGAGCCAATCTAAAGAAATTCAAGAACATATCGGTCCCTGACATTGATCAGTCTGGAAAGGATTACAAAGCCACTTCTAATGGACTCTAAAGAGCTCCAGAGAGCCATCACCCACAAATGGAGAAAACATCAAACACTGCTGAACTTTCCCAGAAGAGGCCGGCCTGACGAAGAGCTATTCCTCAGCTCCTGATTCAAATAGAATCTGAGTTATTCCACTCTCTGCAGGTGTCAGGTGTCGCAAATTACATAGATAAAAAAGACCAGAACTGAAAATGCCGGCGAGATTAACTAATAATCATCATGAGCTCAAAATCTGTTTGACAATCACGTCAACGATGACCATGTGTAAACCTCTGCTCTCAGCTCCTTGAGCGAGATTTCACTGTGATAATTTTCCCCCCAACCAACACATTTTCCATTGTTTGCCTGCCTTTGTCTGTTTTTCAGTATGAGCAGATGAAAACCTACTGCTTTGGGTCCTACTGCTTATTTGTTTACCCCAAACACATTGGCATGCAAATGTCTCTCTTTGCCCCCACCCCCCACACCTCCAATATAAGAAAAAAAAAAATCTGTTATTAAAATTCAGGTAATGTATTCTGGTTTCTGAATTCTATTTGAGAAACGTTATTAATTTCATATATCAAGTTCGGAGCGGCCATCTGTTCGCTGCGCACCGCTGCACCTCCCTCCATCTGCCCCTGAGTTCCCGGCGCGCCTTTCGGCTGCCACCCGCTTTTATGCTCGCCGGCTTTTTGATTTGTCACTCATCACTAGCTATAGGCCGGTCTGAGCGTCCAACGGCAGAGGGGTGCAGCGGGAACCTGGTGGCGCATCACCTGCTCAGGTCACTTGGGACGCGTTCTTCGAGTCCAAGCAATTGCCACCGACTCTCGAAGATTCTCTCCTTTTTGTGTCTCTGAAATCTTTTTTTCTTTTTTCATTACTACTTTCCTCTTCTTCTTTGCTTCTTTGTTTAACTCTGTTTCCCCTCCCCCCTCCTCCTTCCCCCAGCGTTCACCACCCCTCTCCTTCCTTTCACTTCTTTCCATAAGTGGAAGAAGCAGATTGTGCAGTCGGCACAGTGCGATGTGTCCCTGCCACAGTTAATTTAGCATCTGTGCCTTCATGAATATGAATACATTTACACGTCCAGGATATAATTAGGTGCTGGAGTGTGGAGAGGGTTCATGACACTCCAGGTGGGGAGAGGCGCAGACACACAGTGAGAGAGGGAGAGAAAAAGAAATAAGAGTGGAAAAGAGGAGCAGGTAGGGCTAAAACAATTTCCCAAGCTGTGTGACCTCTGTCGCCCCACTAAGCACTCACATCAATCATACGAAAACGGCTGGAACTGCATGGCTGAAGGGGTTTACATACCTGGCAAAGAGATTCAGGAGCCGTACGGCTGCTTACGCTCATAACAAACCATGACATCATGATGCTGATGAATGGCTGCGTCGGTCTCGTGCCATGACATCCTTCTTACCACATACGTGTCTTTGTGCTAGATAAACAGGTCTTCGCTGGAGCTGTTTAAAATATCTTTAAAAATAAATATAAAATGTAGATCCACGTCAAAGAATCCACCCCGACTCGGCACAATCGCGGCGCCACCACGCTAAAAGTTTGAATGTCTCATTTTCACTCCTTTTTCTTTTCATCTGTTGTCAAAAAGCCAACACTGCTCACATGCAACATATAGATCTAACATGAAGGACTTGGAGGAGATTGTCTTATGTCTTCATTGTCCTCCCAAAACCACCACCACTTCTATCCTTCCCTCGTTTTATTCAGTTACACCGGTAGAAAGACAGAGCCTCAGCATGTTGCGTTCAACACCATTTCTTACCGTATCTATCAGATTTTAAGGTTTGAGTCTTACATTGAACGCTCTCAACTTTTTTTTTATTTTAGCCTGGTAGCTTTTAGTCTGTGTCACAACATATAGATGTGTTATTTTGGTATCTCTGAGATACCAAAGATGTTTTAAGGACAAGCATAACCATTATATTAATTGGAACTTTTACACAAAAAACATACTACTCATACTTTTAGGCCCAAACCTTTCTCTTTTATAAAGGTCAGGATCTGGGTATTTGGTGGCTGAGTTAGTGGAACAGGCAAACAATGTTCTGTTCAAACTGTTAGGCAACAGGGTTTTTTTCAAGAAAATCTGAGACCTCAGTAATGGATCTCATTGCAGAAAGCTGAAATGCAAGTGAGCATAAGACAGTGCCATCAGGATCGTGAAGATGGAATGATACGCCTGTTTTCTGAGGCCGACGGTGCAGAAATGCAGAGGCTGAATGCGTACCTTCTGGCTTCACAGGGCAGTGATCAAAAGAAGACAGGAACCTTATAGGTAAATTGCCTATAAGGTTGACAACAAGCCCTTTTGCAGGGTCAGGATGAGGGTCGGTCCTCAGGCAACCGATTACAGGAGGTTTAGACATCAAGGAGGAGCTTGGAGGAGAGCGGTGACATAAGAAAGCCTGTTACGCTTGGAGCATCGAACCTGTGATGTCAGCACACCACCCTCACCCTGTTGTGCCTTGAGATGCACTTGCTCTTTCTAAGTCCCCTCTGGTAATTTTTGTTTCAAAAGAGAAGATACTTCCAACTGGAACAGGAATAAAGTAGCTGCATTATTTCTAAACAAACAGAGTGATGGATTTACTTTAAGCAGTGTTGAAAGTTTTACCCTTTTTACAACTACTTTAATTTCCCAACATAAAATAGGTCTGAATCGTATTTCCTATTTTACCAACTGGATAAAAGTCTGCTTATCTTTAACAGGAAAAATACTTGGATTTTGTTAGAACATGGGAGAGGTGGTGAAATCACCTGAATCATCCATTATCCTCTTTGGAGATTTTATCAAAAGGAGTTTACAGTTTGCATAAAGCACATATACATTCACTCCAAGGATTCTCCCATCTCCACCTTTATCCTGTAGCTCCTAAATCCAATATAATTTGAATTACTTGACTTGTTTAAGACACCTTATTGTGTGAGACTGATTCTATACATAAACAGATATGGCCATAATTTCTATTTCTTTTATGTATCTTACAGAGCAAGACCACATTTTGTTGTTACAATAAATGGCAGTATATTTTTAGCTAATAAATACAAAGCAATTTCCCCAATTTTCAAGGTTGTTATATCAATATGAAAATATGGTTTGTGTGTCAGTAAAGATATTTCAACCAAGAAATAATGGATTTAGAGGTGAAACGTTTTTCCCCTTCACCTTCCACCTACAGCTAGTAAACACCTGAGCTGCACAATCCTCCAGTTTGCAAAACACAGGCTGAGACCCGAGGATGAGGGGGAAGGGCAAAATGGGACACACTCACTAAGTGACCATAAGAGACTGTGGTCATGTGGTGACACTATGTCAACAGCATTCAAATTTGAATTCAATGCTTTATTGATCCCCAATGGGAATTTAAAGGAGGTTATAACATTCAGTAGAGGGAGGCAGTTATGAGAAATCTGTGTCTTGAAACTGAGCCTTGAGGAATCCCTAATGTCGTCTTTATTCATTAAGCTTTCTCATTGCCAAATTGCACAAAGTAGTCCTTGTGTCCCAGGTAACATGAAGATAGCTGTGCTTGAGAAACATGGAGATTGCAATCTAAAGGAATGTAGGAGACAGACATAATTGCTGCACTTTATTAAAACCTATTCATATGAAGTGAACGTGTGAATGAGATGACATATGGTGAGGAGTTGTACTTTTAAGATTGTGTAAGGAGATCTTTTCTATTATTTTTACCAATCAGTAGTTGTCGCCATGCGACAGACTGGTGACCTGTCCAGGGCGTACCCCGCCTACCGCCCGGAACGCCAGCTGGAGATAGGCACCAGCAACTCCCGACCCCACTAAGGGACAAGGGTGCAAGAAAATGGATGGATGGATAGTTGTCGCCATAGCAATCCTCAGATTGACGTTAAATGTAAAAGTAAATGCGTTTTTATTCCATTTAGTACCTCTCATGTTTTCGTCGCGTGAGCTTTCGCAAGGATCTATAGTGCAATTTGTCCTCTATCTGTTTGGTTTCTCCCAGTAAAGCAGAATTAGACAGCCTCACTTGGCACACATGTCCACAAGTCATTCACACTGCATAATGGTTTATTTGCCAAAGCGCTGTGCTATTTAGACACCAGGGAAGCACAGTCTCCAAAATGTTTAATGTTGTGTAGTTTAGCCATATGCCACTGTTTTACAGCGAGCGTTGCCTGTGTCATTACACCCTGGTGCATTGGGCACTTTCCATAATGATTTCCATAACGAGAAGTTGCAGCAAATGAGCAGCCAAACATCTTTAGGGATGTTTGTCTAACAAAGGTGTTACTCTTATGTAAATAAGATAGGAAGATGTTGCGATGATGAGATAGGAGACCAGAAATTTTTGCGTGGAGACGTGTTCTTTTCCTGTTGTGTTTTTGGCTAGGAATGTAAGTTAACGTTTGCGTTCACCCACTCACTCCGTTTTTCATCCTGACTGACAAAATGACTTCAAGGACTCTTTTCATCTGTAAAATAGCCCATTTTCCCCAGGATCACAGAGTTTTGACCTTGGAAACAAAAGCAAGATTGTGTTCTGGTTTAAAGTTTGTGACAGAACCAAAGGCTTTCCACCACTCTTTACAAAATACTCCCCAAGGACAGAAAGTAGGGTGAAGCCATGCTGGAACATTCCCAGCTACACTAACGGGGGGCGGGGGAAAATATATAAATAAAATTCAAAATGTATCAGGTTTTTGCATATAAAACAAATAAAGGCCTAATCTAATAAACCTGTTATCAGGAAAGAAGGATGAGAAGCAATTTCAATTTACCATGAACATTTGTTTCACTCTATAGATGCTAGTATCTATCTCAATTATAACATTTTATCTACACAGGGCTTTTATGAAAAGTATTGTAAATTATTCATTTAGATTTCGTTTTAAGATTTTAGAAGTAAAAGAAACACCTACCAAGGCTTAATCTTCAGAATGAAGGATGAACACAATACACATAAAATTAAATAAAAGTGCTAAATCAAAGAAACACGTGACAAAAATCAAAATCCAACTTTAGAGTTTTATTTCCTATTTATATTTAAATTTTAAACAGTTTATTATTCGGATTCTTTAATCGAAAGCTGCTGTAAGCAGAAACCTATAAAAGGCCTGATGTAAAGGATCCAACAATGTCTTAATAATGTCTGTTTTTCTCAGCTTGGTAAAGTTGTAGTTGCTCCAAAAACACTGAGATGACCTCTAAAAGTTACTCCTTTGTCCAAAGAGGATGTGATGTGCCAAACGCCCAGCCTGTGTGCCCTGCAAGCGGGCACCAGCCTGGCGGTGATGCCAGTCTGGAGCTGGCTGGGAATTCTGCGAGCCATCTGGGGAAGCTCCAGGAAGATCCTGGGAGTGCCCGGTGCTCATCGGAGGAGTTGGGACCTGTGATTGCATCACGATGGCTCAAGCATCAGCAAGCGCAGTGCGCATGAATGCATCGCCCTCGGGATACTTTATAAACTCAGGCACATTCTTTTCAGAACCCAGCACAGTACAGCTTTGACAAAATGACTTGAACTTGATAAAAAAAAATACACCTCAGAAAGAACGTCACACTCCTGCCACGCTTCGGACTCCCAGAGCCAACTCACTGCGTTTACTTCGCAGCTCTCTCCTCAAGAAAAACCGCCCCTTCACAGGTTTAGCACAGGAGAGTGATTCAAATGATAAAAGGGAATTATTAAAGCTCTTTTCTCTTAATGGTCAATTCAAACAGTGCTTTTCACTGTGCTGCTTTGAAGTCTTTGAAATATTAACGATGACCTTGATTCTGATTCAGATCAAATGTTTCAGCAGCATGCAGAGGGCACGTCAATTTTTCTTGCTGAGCGTTAAAGGCCTTCTGCCTGGGTTCAGGCCAAACGTTTGGTCTCTCCAAGGACACTCTGGCTTGGTAAATGCAGTGATTAATTACTCAGCGAAGACATAAATATTTTTTTTAGAAGTCGGACTGGTTGCCTAAGGAGCTGCAGCTGTCTGAGTTCACTTCACTTGTGCTTCAGACCAGCGTCGAGTACTTAGAAAACACACTTGTCTCCAATAAATGCATCAGCTGTTTGTTTTTGGTTTTTAAGTCTCAACTCTTCTCCGTCATCCTCACAGCCTCCTCTCTGGGTATGTGATACAGCTCAGACAAGAAGATGCACAGCGACCCCCCCTCGACCCCCCGCGTCTCTCCCCTCCCCGATCTTTCTTTAATGCAGTCAGTAATCGTAATGGTGTGATCAGTGCAGCCCCCCGTGAAATGGCTGTGCAGCTGTGACGGCCTTATTTGACTAGTGGAAGAGCAGGAATATGCGAAGTGCTACCGAGACCTCATTGGAAACAGATTATGCAGAAATGTATATATGTATGTGCGGATGAGTGCATGCCGAATGGAGGGAGGAGTGATGAAGTAAATGTCTGCATGCTTGAAAAGCTTAAGAGTTCATTTTACAAATGTGTAAAGGAATAGACAAATCTCTGGTTTACAGCGTAACAGATGGGAGGTTTGATGGAATGATGGGAGAGAGGCGGCAATAAGGACAGAAATGTCCCGGAGAAGGGGGAGGCGGGGGTGATAGGAGGGGGGGGGGGGTCCTATCGCAAAGTGGCATCCAGGCGTCTCCGAGGAAAAAGATTAATGGCATGTGCTTCGACGTTGTGTGGCACTTTGCCGAGCGGTCGCCTATAAAGAACACCTCACACATCTGGCACTGGTGTGAGTCACAAATATCTTTCTGTTTTACGCCCTTTTGTGGAGGAACAGAGCCCCTGAATGGTGCCGTGTTTCTAAGGCGGCTTCAGAAAACATTAAAATGACTGAAAAGAAATCAGTCATAATCACAACTGTGTAGTGGTTACTGAAAGAAACCCACAAGAAAACCAGTTTAAACAATGTATATCATTTTACGTGGTGATGGTGTGGGAATACTTTTTTTCACCAGAGACAGGAAATATGGTGAGAATTGATTTAAAAAAAGACACAGGTCAGGGCAATGACAGTAAACAGACTGTTGGACATGTAATAAAATGGTTTAGATCAAAGCATATTAATGTACTGTAAGTTCACACACTCAAAGTCCAGATTGTGAATGTGCAGCGTGACTTGAAAACTTTATTTCATTTAAATGAAGTTCAATTTTGCAAAAAGGAATGGAACGAGCAGACACAAACGTCATGGTATTAAAATAACCTAATAGGCTTGAAACTGCAACTACATTCTGAGAACAAACATGATGTCACAGAGTTTTATTTCTTAAAATAAAACTTCCACCTCAAAACACAGGATTCTTAGTGTTTGTTTTTCCATTTATCGTTAATGTGACCTGTTTGGGTCTGTGGGAACTGTTTTCACTTTTTATTATAGCAAATAACAAATAGATGTAATTACTGTTTTCAAACGGAGACTCATTGGGGTTGGGTCATTTTCTGGGAAAAATATAATTCAGAGAATAAAACGATGACCACACACACACACACACACACACACACACACACACACACACACACACACACACACACACACACACACACACTATACATTTACATTACATCAGGATTATAGGGTCTTCTAGACCCAGAGCTGACGTACTAATGCTTCTGAGATTTTTAAATGTTTACAAGATGAACATCCATAAGGCACCAAAAAAAAAAGATGCACTCAGACATAGTGCTTGGGACGTTTCCAGTAAAAAAAAAAAATGCTTATTTTAATGTTTTATCTGCCAAAGATTTGTTTCATATGCTTTTACTTTGTTTCATCTGAATGAACTTGCATTAAACCATTAGGGTTCCACATCTAATTTGCATCAGCGAAATGTTTTTGGTCGAATCCATTCTGAAAGTGTCTTCTGAAACTGTAATAAACATCATAAATAAACAAAAAGCCTGAAAATGTCAATTAGGCAAACATTTATGCTAATGTAAAAAATAAAATCATAAAAACGTATCATTGAAATATTAGACTTTTGGAAAAAAAAGATTTCAACTGAAGATTCAGTGAAACATTATTAGTGTGCAATGTTGAAGTTAAAATGAAACAGCACTTACTTTATATCCATCCATCCATCCATCCATCCATCCATCCATCCATCCATCCATCCATCCATCCATCCATACAGTTACACAAGATGCAAACTTGAGTTAGCTTTGCAGATGGGTGGCATTTGACACATTTTACATTTTACAGTTACTATACCTTTGTAATTTGTATACTATACAACACACCATTAGTGCTACATGGTGTGTTGTAGGCATGTAGCACTAAGAGGAGACCATGGAGAAGACCCAGTGAAGGATTTCTTTGGGAAGACGGAGGCAGGCTGCTTTCCAGAGGCAGCAAAACATCCGCAGACCATAAAATATCACCACTAGGTTTGATATCAATGTGAAGTAAATCATTTTTCTACATTGCTAAAGTCTGTCTTCTTAAAAATCAAACTGATTTCAGCAAAATCTTAACTGTCCCTTTAAAACGTGTGTTTTTTTTTTTTTGTTTTTTTGTTGCAAAAACTGATTATATAAAAACTTTTTTACCCAGACGCAAATGACGTTCAAAAGTTCCTGAAAGGTTTGTGATTGGCGGTGAGAGGAGAGCAAAGGGTTTTATTGCATGTGCCTTTAACAATGCATGGCGAGGCATAGATCCGACCTATCGGTACGAGAAGTTTGAACGAGACAGACTTTGTGGGCGCACCGAGCACCAAACGCGTGTGCCCTCACGGCCATGTGTGTGTAACCTATCTGAGAGTTGGAGGCAATCGGTCTCGGGTGAATTCCTGTCAGTACCACAGAGCAAGAGCGATTTGACGGATCGGCCTCCCCCACGTTCAGGACGCTACGTTCCTACACAGATGGCGTAATTAACAGGAGGCGAGCCGGGGAGGGAAATTTATCTTTGATCAGCACCTTCGCGCCAGATTGTCATCTATGTTAATATGATGATAGGATCGGTGTGCGAGCATGCACACATGCTCACGTGCGTGCCGGGCTGAAAAGATGGATGTGGAGGGAATGGAGGTTCGGCAGCAGCCGGCCCTGGGGGTATGAGGTTATGTGCTGCCACACGCACACACACACACACACACACACACACACACACACACACACACACACACACACACACACACACACACACACACACA